>WBNM01026913.1:112267-127139 GCA_013399055.1 Ramphastos sulfuratus
TGAAATCCTCTCTTGGACAAGGAGGTCTAACAAGAATATCATGCTTACTTTTCCTCCCTGCTTTAAACTGTTCCCACATTTCCCCATTTCTGCCCTGTGCTTCAGCATAAATTGTGTGATTCATATTTAATAGCGCAAGGTAAACAGCAAGTCTGTGGCATAAACTCCTACTCATATTGTTAAGCTAGCCATGAAGTACTTGTAGGGTGATCCTATGCAAGACTTTTGTACTTTGTTGTACTAAAAAACAGTGTGACAGACTCCAAGGCAATTCTTGCCAGGGCTTGAACTAAGAAGAACATGTACCCATATAATATTTTTGCAGTTTTATGAAATTCTGAGGGGTGATGCTAGAAGAGGAGTGCAGACTCAGCCAACAGTGTTACACTCTAAAAAGGAAAGATTCCTTTCAGTAAAATTTCATATATACACACACACACATATGCCATTTATAGCTGTCAATCACCATCATACTAATCTTTTTATAGAAAGACCTGGAGACAGATTTCCAGCAAAACAGAAGTTCATCAGTATCAGGACATTAAATTTCTTTATTTTACCAACCCAGTAAAAGTAGTCATCAGCAGACAGGAAGAAATTTTAAATGCCTTGAAACATCCACAGATGCACCAACAGGACAAACAAGCTTGAGAAAGTCAAGTTTTCCCAGACCTATTTTGCCATCAGTACTTTGAGGGGAGTTAAGGATACAGGAAAAGAAAAATATTCAGAAGTGATTATTCAGCCGAAAGGACTTATGCTCCTAATTGCTCATGTGCCTTTGAAAGTTCTCCACAGCTCTTTGCATTCAATTTTCTCTTATTTTGAAGATCAAAACAATGACGCAAAGTGCCCCTATTTAACTTAAGTGCTCTGACAAGACACACAGCCTATTCTGCAGCATTTCTGCTGTACGTAGCCATCAGAAAATCACATATTTATTATGCATACAGAGTTCTCTCTTGATTGGAAAGTGTTTTCCATATTTTGCAGGGCACCCCAGCTCTGCAGCCAAGAACATGGCTTCTCCATGACAGACACGGCACAGGTACTCACGGCAAGTCAGGGCAGTAGCCCTGGCAGTCTGCCCACACTGAGGCCCATCCCACTGGCTCACCTCTCTTCTGAAGCCTGGAACAGGTGGAAAGACTCTAGAAGGACCATGCTCTTGGCCTTTTCTTGCCCAATTTCACAAGGTTAATGAGACCTGCAGAGGAACTGCTGCTGGAGACGGGGCAACACGAGCCTTGCAGAGCATCACATCTGGAGTCCAGAGGCACTTGCCTTCCCCATTTGCATTTGCTTCATACTCCCTCATATGGAGCAGGAGCAGTGATTCTCTCTCTGCTGCAAAGAGCCTGAAAAAGAACTATGGCTGAAATGAAGAGGACTAAAGGGGAAGGAGATTTTAAAATGAAGCCTAGTTATGTTTTCATCTCATACCTGAGATTTATAGTATCATTCTCCCCCCTGAATAAGCAACTGTTCTGTCCCGTCCAATCATAATGTGGAAAGCTGACTGCTACATGCAATAGCAAATTTACACTGGTGTCTTTTATCAGGATTTTCTTTCATACTGCTCTCTAAGCAGCAACTTTGTAAGGAAATTAACTGCAGTATATGCCACACATTAAACAAACACACATGTACACAACACAGCTTTTTAAAAGATTTCTGTTTTTCCCCAGGATAGCCCCTCCTATCATTACCTCTCAAGCACTGGTCCACTGCCACCATCAGCAGAGACAAGTTCCAGATAGATCCAGCATGCACCTACATTGCCAATAAATCAGGTGGAGATAGCTTTATTATTCCTATTTCATGGGGAAATTGCTGATCAGCTCTGCTTGTTATCTGGAATAAAGGTGAGAGGGAAAATAGTAGAGGCTGACAATCAGGACAAGGCACACATTTCCCAGTGAAGATATCTTCTAAAGAGAAGTTCCTTCAATAAGTTCCATTATTTTTTCCTTTATATTTCTTCTAACATTTTTAAAAGCTTTTCTCTCACTGATTTCTACAGCTTACAAAACCCAAACCAAACTAAAAGTGGACAAAAACAGACCACAACTTTCCCAAACACAGTGCAACTCACAGAAATATCATTGGCCACTTCTCATTCATTCAGTGACATACATTGGGTCAAACATGTATGTTTACCAAGGGACTGACTACAAATAGTTCCTGCAAGCACCATAAAGCTGCACAGAGCAGCAGTTTGTTGCTGAAATGGATCCACGGGGCTGTGATTTCAATACTTGGGATGTCGGTGTACTGTTCCCACAGATCTTCCTGGTACTGAGCTGGGTGAGACCCAACAAGAGATAACCTGAGTGTATGGAGAGCCAGTTCTTTGCCTTCAGGTTGCACACTGCTTTCTTTGCTTTTCAAGGACTGAGTTGATTCTGTGTATTCGATTGTGGTTTCACATTTTTTGCTCACATACTTGTAGCACTGTCATCTTATAAACCAGACAGGTCAGGGATGCTGAAGGAACCAACTCTCAGTGTCAATCCCTGTCTGCCTTCCATTGCCTTCTTTCAACCCTATGGAATGTCTTTTCTTTCAGCTTCATTTTGTTATCTATCCCATCTCTTCCAAAACCTGTACTGCTTTTCCCAATTTCTATTGCTTTTCAGCACATTCTTGTCCTTGACTTTAACAACACCCCTAGCTTCTCTGAAAGTTTCAATTTCATAATTCTCTCCCTATCGAAACTACTAAAACAAGGCTCTAGAGAATGATTGACCTTGTCATATGGGCTTGAAAAGAAGAAATTTTTTTTTAAAATAGTATTATTGCTGATTTAGCTGATGTGAGATAGAAATAATAAGGGCTGAAATAATTTAAATGCATGATGCAATTGTCCATCTTTTTTTCTGTGCAAATAAGAAACCTGTATTCAAGCAAATCTGTGTTCAGCTGTTTCTCCAGCTGGGAAGATGGAAAAAATCAGAATATCCATTTACTCTCTGCAGAGGAAGCAACCAGTCTTTACACAACATAAATTAGTTTATCCAGATCTAATATTTTATATTTAATGTAGAAGCTGATCCAAGATCTTGGTTTCATACAGATGAAAGGCAGACTGCTCACATATTGCTGAGCCATTCCTAGTTAACTACAGCTGAGACTGTGTTCATGAAAACTATTTCTATATGAAAAATATTAAGAGAAATAAAAACCTTAAAAGTCTGAATGCAGTCAGCAGCCAAACCTTTCTTCAAATGGGCACTATCCTGATACCAAAATAATGGAAAAGCATTACACATGAGGTCTCAAAAGTTACTGAGCAGAGGCTGGATAGTGTTCATACGACCAGAAACATCAAAGTTTCCTCCTCCAGCATCTCGCTCTCTTACGATAGCAACTTCTGTCAGTACAAGTTTTTCTTTGCCAGACAACATACTGTTTTGGGAACTAATTCCTTTTCCCCATAAACATTTCCTTGTCCTAGACACACAATTCTCTCCTGTTCCTGTGACTGTAACAGCAGTTGATAATTGTGTTCCATCCTTCTCCGTTTCCATGCTGTACTGAACACAGATCACCCTGTCTTAGAGAGAGGTAAAGGGCAATTAGAAAACAGAAACTAAATATCTAGGGTGGTCACTCAAGAAATATGAGTTATTTTCTACGTGAAAATTACCACCATGCAAGTATCATAGGCCTCAGAGTGAAATCAAAGTACTGTACACTTCTTTCTAGGGATATTTATAAAAAAAAAAACAAAAACAAAAAACCAACAAAACAAAACAAACAAACAACTTTGGTGGTGTAAACAAGATATGACTTTGAAGAACACACAGATATTCACAGTAGAAAATGGGCATCTAATTGCCATGATCACACAATGCTACTGGCTTTTTTTTTGTGGTCTATATAAACAAATAGTACTATGACCCAATGCAAGAGTTGCAGCAGCAAGGGTGACCAGATGTTTTTGTCCCAGCCCATCCAAGAGAAAGCTACTGAGCTGCTGAGACTTGTTGTCTCTCTCTTAATTCACAGTTTTAACATTTGATTGAATTGTTTCACTGCAAAAACCAAGTGTGGTAGTAGTGCAAACAGAGAACAACTTCAGCCATGAAGTCTGCCAGACTTGGTACAAAAAGAGCAGCACCTTTGATGAATAGCTCACTTAGATTTTCCATTTCTTATGAAATATCAATTTTAGAATACTTTATCAGAAGAGAACAAGGTAAGTCTGGGCTTTATACACACAAATGATGGAATTTTTGCACCTGCCAGATCCCTGGAACAGACCAATGAAATAAGAATTTCCTAGTTACTAGGGTAGTTCTTTAAAATAACTGGAGGAAACACATACACACAGAGGAAGAGACTGGCTTGCCCTCCAACTTGAGTAATCCTATGATGCACAGAATCTCAAAGGCAAAATTATCACCACACCTTACAAAATGTTATTATAGAGTACACCATTTGCCATCTCAGAGAGGCAGGAATGGGGCACTCATCCAGAGTGATAGCAGAGATCACATATCTCCAGCAAGGAGGAGCACGCTAAACCCTCCGAGAGAAATGTTACCCAGAAATTTGCATCATGTGCAGTCACTCGGAGCTGAAGCAAAGGATTAGTTTGGCCAAAACTTGCTGCAGGAATAGAGATGGAGCCTTCTCATTTCTGTTCACTTGCTGTAGCACCATGACATGTTTCTGTATCCTTCTCCACAGTGCTATGCACAAAGCAAGTAGCACTGCAGCCGACTTCAAGTTGGTCTGCTTTATTCATGTTCACACATCCAGGCATGCCCACACATATGCTGACACAGGGCCACATATTTCTGATATTTTCGTCTATTGCAACATTGCATAGACAATAAATACATGCATCCTGCTAGAGTAAATCATCATTTTACAATGAATATATACCTGGATTATTACTGTAATGCTGACGTATGGAACCATTAGTATAAAAATCCAAGCAGGTGGTAAAAATGATGCAAAGATTCCCATAAAGTGAGAAACAAAACCCAAACTACTGTAGCAAACATAAGCACTGAGATAAGTAAATTAGTGATTATTCTGGAGATAAATTAGTGGGTAGATAGTAGTACATAAAGTATATGTTTTTACTGGTACCTTTTTCAGTTGGGAACTGTGAGCTGCAGCTTCCAGAATCTATGTAGCATCAGTGCAATAATATGGATGGATATTTAAGACTAGGCTATGACCATGACTCTAAGGCAATTGCCTTCCATGGAAGTCAGCACACCAGCAAATTTCATCCTTATTAACTTTGCTGCTTTTATACATCACACTAATTAAAAACCCTACCATAAAAGTTGCTCTCAGATACTTTGCATAGAGTAAATATGCTGTGGGAATCCAGTATAACTGCAAATTTACCTCTAACTAGAACACAGTCAGTGACCCTGAAGAGATCAATTTTTAGGCAGCAGTACAAGGTATCCACGGAAGAGGAAGATTAACTCTTCTCAACATTTGAAGACTCCCAGAGAAATCAAATCTTTGGAGAGAACATACATCCAGAGTGGCTTTGGAATCCAGACCTAATATATGGAGAAACTTTCAAAGCAGGTCATTTATCTGACATAATTGTGCGAACATCCCTTTAAGCTGTGCAAGCCAGAAAGATCATTTCAAAATATTAACTTATTTCTTGCTATCAACAACAATGCAATTAATTCCCCTCAATAAAGATTGTTTTTGCAAAAGAGCAATAAGGTGCCTCTGCAGGGGGCATCATTATCATTAAATAATCACACCCCAGGAGATGCGAGGCACTCTGCTGCACCATGTACATTTTAGTACTCCAGAGTATGATTAGTTTGTCTTAACCACACCCCAGCATAGCTAATTGGGAAAAGACTCCATAAACTGAGATTTCTGTATTTATTTTATTATATTTTTGGAAGCAACAATAAAATTGGGAAGTTCCCTGCCAGCCCCACAGAAAAGGTGGCCAGACCTGACCCAGCCAGGCAACAGTTTCCTATACCTGCAGTCAAGACAGAAGGAGCTCGTAATGCCGATGCGCTGTGGTAATGCCTGTTAATATTTGCATCCTCAAAACATTATGTGACTGAATTCCCATGCATAACAAGGAGTTATGACTTCAGGATGCTATGTTTTTCTATAAAAACCAAAACAGGCCCAGCTGTCCTGCACATATATGCAGGAAAACAGACACACAATATTTTAATGGAATGGCTGCTTCTGATCTGCTGGATGTTTTATGTCACTTTGGACAGTCTGCTGTGATGTATGGCAAACTTCTGGAAATGGATGGATTAACCTAATATGTACTTTCAGAAAATAGATAATTGCTTTGCATGGTGCCATAAATGTCCTGAGGACTTGGGGTTGTTTGTTTGGGTTTTTTTTCTGTTTAAAGCAGTAATCTTTACCACAGAATGAATCCTGGAAATTAGATACTCCTGTTATGAATGGAAGTTACAATTACACTCTAGATCTGTTGATTTTCCCTTGCTGAAAAGAACATGGAAGAAAATTATGGAAGAATCATGATTTTGTACATAATTTGACTGTGAAAAAAGCAGAAACCAGCTCCTTATTTTGGAAATGAAATACAAGCCAACTTGGAGAACCACAGACATGACTTCAAAGGCAAGCACTTAGGCACAGGATCAGCACTCTATACCTAGAACTATGTATGAGGGTCTAACGAAGATCAATAACTACCCAGTGTGGGTCAGGTCTCACCACTGGAGAACTGCCAGCCCTTTTCTGGGATACTAAATGCCCCACATCAGTTTCTCTGCATGTCAGGGAAGAGGGGCTGCAAGAGAATGGTACCTCTTCAGACAAATGGTGGGGACACCACGAATATCTCCTCCTTGGCTGTTGAGGGCACCCACACAGAGGACAAGGCCACATGGCCAGTGACAAAGATGACACCATAGTCAGTTGAAGACTGAGAAAGTATGACCACAAGAAGTCCTTATTGCCTGCAGACCCTCCAAGGGGAGGATATGATCAATAGACCTTTGCAGAGACAAGAAGTGAGCAGCATTAGTTGCTGGTATTACTAGCTTGGTCAGTCTCTATATTCAGTGCTGTCGACTGTCATCTGTTTCTTCTTACCCATTCAGTGAAGAGACTGAGCATTTTCTGTACTAGTCTAGATGCACCAAGAGTTACCAAAGTGCCCTTGTTCTTCCTCAGCAGTTGAGAATTTTGCTGGGTGCATGCACACCATTGCAGCTGAATTAGCAAAGCTTCTCCCACCTACTGATCAGACCAAGTCGAACAATGCTTGTTCAAGAATAAAACAAAAATGAGAAAGGAATTAGAGATAGAGGGATTCAGATGAAGCAAACAATGCCATATGCATGAGCAAGCAATATACTTTTTGTTGGCACAGGTTATTTTATAATCAATATTTAAAGTAATTTTATCAGTAAGCATAACTGATACTTCATGACTATGCATGTGTAGGCAGTAAGCTATAGATTTATAAATACAAGGGTTATCATGACTTCAGTGTAGCAAGGCACAGCTGGTTTAAAATTGAAATTGTCAGATTTTATCAGTTATCTCTTTCCACAGGATAATGTAACTTTACAATTACTTAGCTCATAAAGAACTAATTTCATTCAGCTTCCAAGAAATACTTCCAAAATAGAAGTCTATGGCGAGATTTCTTGAGTGGTTGAATCATGAACAATAATGGTCATACAGACTTTGAAGGGAAGTCTTGATAATGAGATTAATACCTGCAGGCTTCCCACACAAAGATTTTGTTTTATAAGCAATTAATAATAACTTCTTTTTTCTGTTTTTTTATGTATTACAAAAGAAAATAAGTTATTGATTTCAACTGCAAAAATAACTATTTGCATAACATTGTTGATTGTATGTTCTGCTAGCACAATCAGAATTAATTGGAGCAAAATATTTTATTATTTTTAAATGGGTAAAGATTTTATATATATTAGCATTCATATCTGATTAGAACAACAGTCTGTTTACTAGCACTATCAGAAGCATAGAGCAGATTACCATATTCAATCCACATTCATGGCATTAAAGCCTGCCTGTTGGCACCTCAGTATCCACTGGTGAGTAAATCTTTGAAAGCTTTCCTCAACTTTAAACACAATGAGTGTTAGCAACTATCACTCAGCTCTTGTTACACTCTAGGTATCATGTCCTTAAATTAAGACTGAAACAGTAGACAGTATCTTTGGCAATTTGGCTACTTATTTCCATTTTATTTACCTGATGAGCCTCATTCTTCATTCTTGCATGTGGGAGAAAGCTCACCCTCCAGAAGGGCAGCCAGAGCACCTAAATTTAGTCTATGTAAATAGCTGATGGAGGAAGATCAGCTGCTTTTAGGTGGTGCTTCTACTCTCAGGAGGGAAGCAAGTCAGATGCTTACAAGTTAGACAGCCTGGAGACACTCTTAGAATCATAGAATGGTTTGGATTGGAAGAGATCTTCAAGGATCATCTAGCCCAAAGCCCCCTTGCTGTAAGGAGAGACATCCTCAACTAGATCAGGTTGCCCAGAGCCCTCTCAAGCCTCACCTTGAATATCCCCAGGGATGGGGCCTCAACCACCTCCTTGAGCAACCTATTCCAGTGCTCCACCACCCTCATGGTAAAGAACTTGTTCCTAACATCCAGTCTAAATCTACTCTTCACCTGCAATAGGAGAAAGCTGTCATTCTGTGATGAAATAACATAATTCATGCTGTACTTCATCTTTCCCAGCTCATTACATTTCCCAGCTGATGACATTTGCTATGAAGCCAAATATAAACTTTAATTTACCTGTAAATTGCATGCATAATTATCATAAGTTACTTTTTTGGTGAGAACAGGTTTTCCGTGATGTCAAGGCTTAGGGCTGGGCACTAATACGTGACAGATGCTCTCTACTAACCCCTCTCCCTTCCCAAAGAGAAGACAAAGAGAATAAGGGAGAGAGACCTATTGTTTGGAAAAGGAAATTAAAACTATTTTAATGAAAATAATAACAATAAAATATATTAAATGCACATTGTATATACAAATATTTACAAAACCAATATCAAACCCAGCCTCCCTGATGGTAATTAGTCAAAATCACCAGTGATGCTGTGGCAGAAGTCACAGGCTGGACTCGGCAGCAGGTGAAAACCAGATTCAGGAACTGAATTCTGGAACTGGATACAGAAACTCATGGATTGGAATCAAAGACAGAATGGACAGAGTCCTCCTTGGACACCAGTCACTGAATAAGAAGCAGCAAAAAGAAGAGCTTGACCCTTGTGATGACTCAACTTTATACCAAATATGATGTCCATGGAATGGAATACTACCCTCATCAGTCAGTTTAGGGCCACCCGTCCTGTCCACTCCTCCCTGCAGGTGTGGCCTTTTACTCTGCAACCCCAATACGGCACAGGAGGTTCAGCAGTGATCTCGGTCTGCACACCCATCCTTGGTACTAACTGGAAACATCAAGTGCTACCACTGCTAGAAGCTGACACCCTGAAAGTGTGCTGTTAATTTCAAGAAGTGCAGTTACTTTGAGCTGAAAAGCAAAATCACTGAACAGAATTTGGTCTATTCTAACTCAAACCAGGACATGGTTCTAATGGAAAAAGTAAGGCAACATAATGATACCACTTTTAAGTTGATAAACTAGTTATGTGCTCATTTAAAAAACAATATTCATACTCAAGCCCTCAATCTGAGTAAACACTAAATCCTTTCTGGTTCCCAGAGAGAAAGCCTTTTTTCAGTAGCTTTTTTTCTAAATGAATTCATCACGATCCAAATGACTGACATCACACCAAGTGAGATCTCATCTACATTCATCTGATGCTTCAGATCTGCCACCAGCAACTGGACAGCAAGCATGCTTTGCTGGGCCAGGTGTCCATGAGAAATACAAGCTGTCTTCTGCTGGAAATAGCAGCAGATACTGTAGGTAGGAAACAGGAGGAATGTGAGATGAAGAAATGGATCATTCTGTGAGCATGGTAAGAATCCACACAGTCTAAGAAATTATGGTTTAAAAACCAAGCTGCTGCCAGAACAGGATTCTGATCTCCTGTGGTTGGAGTTTCATGTTTGGTAGTGATCTCCAGCAGCAGCAGCAGCAGCACTTCCAGGATATGAAGTTACTTGTTTTTTAAGAGATGCAAACTAATTTATTTTTAACCCAGCTCTGCCCTGCTGAGTTTAGTTGGAATTGGCTTTTTGAATTAAAAATGTTTAGGGTCAGGGAACCAGACATGCAGTTCACCAGCTCCTGTGTTCCATTGCATATATTCCCCACTTCCCAGCTCAGTAATCTTCCAAATATATGGGTTGTTGTTGGCTGGTTTTTGGGTTTGGGTTTGTTTTTTTTTTTTCCTAGCTAGGTTATGCACAAATTTTGGAGTGTCACCAACTCAGAAGAGGGATCTGTTTTCTCATGTTTGCTTTCCCTGAACAGCTACAAGCTGAAATAGATGCATTCAGAGAATTAACCAGAGATTTTCCAAATCTTGCCACAATGATTAATACAAAATTAAGAAAAGAGAGTGGAAGTGAGAGAGAACATAACTGTATGTGTGTTTGGGGACATTCGTGGGCATCATTTTAAAGGTAACTACTATTTAGGACTATTTGGTGCCCCAGTATTTTAATGGCCCAACTTACCAGTAGGAGAAAAGCATTTTAAACTCAAACAACTGTAGCAGGTTCTTGAATTTCAGCTGGTTTGAATATTTGAAATCCCTGATAGGCTGGGTAGTCATCCAACACGAATAGAAACAAAATAAAATGACACGAGACCAGTCCATGAGCAGATTAACTACAGGCACGGAAAGCACACAGAGGGAAAAAAAGCAGTAAGAAATTAAAGGAAAATTCTAAATGCCTAATAAATCTGAGAATTTCATAAACATTCCACACAGAGGAAAGAAACAAAATATGGCAACTAAATTATGCATTCAGAATCGTATGCTTAACTGGGATACTTTGCACTTGGATTTTGGTGAATGCCGCTTTTAATTCCATTGCAGATGTTCATATTCATAACACGGACTATGCCCAAATTTAGCCAATATCAAACTGCTTTTCTACATATACTGCAAATATCAAATGCCTACAAAAGAGGTCAGAATTTTAAAAGCAGAGAATGTAAACTGGACTGTGAAAGAGGAAAAGGACCAGTTCTTGGAAAAATCACTATTAGCAAATTATTAATTGCTTCTCCAAATAATAAGATTTCTAATCAATATGCAAAAAGAAAAGAAAAAAGAAATAAAAGAAAATCAATTGCATCCCTCATTTTTTATCCTTCTTCCTTTTGCTTTCATATTTTATGTACAGTAACTCACATTTCTCAGCCCACTGTGTAGCTACGAACTGAAATCAAACATTCAGACAGTAAATGAAGCTGCAGTTTGTATTTAGAATGCTCCTATAACTATGTATATATATTATACAATCTCAATGTCTGTTTAAAAAAAAAAAAAAAAAAGGCAGTTCAATAGAAGGAGATCATTTTATTAAAAAATCATGAATGCAACTGCACTCATTCAACCTTAGAAATGTTTTGATGGCTTTTCAGCACTGCAATATATTTAGATGGGAATATGTCATTAATATAAACAGCAGAATAGAAACTATTAAACTAACACAATTTAAAATTGAGCAAACTTGAGTATTTGATTAAAGTTTTTGTACATTCTATACACTTGAACAGGTAACATAGAAGCATAATATTTTTGTTTATTTTTAATTTGTCAGAAGTATTACATCTGAAAAGCTAAATTTTCAGTAGTTTGTATTTAGAAATTAGAAATCTGGTCCTGTAGGACCTTATTTAGGCTGATTTTTCTAGCATATTCTGAATTTCAAGAGAAGTCTGAACCAAAAAGTAGCAATGAAGCAGACTCTGTGAATCACCTCCTTTGTTACAAGGCAACACTACATGTGCTGAGTTTGAGTCACAGTACGTTTGGTAACTTTCAGTGACAAAGACAAAATTCAATTCCATATATGTATGTTATATATATATTTATATTAATATAATTATATATATATTATTTTTATATATTATTTTTTATATATTATATTGTTTATATATATATAAAAATATGGATATAACATTTTCTAGAAGATTTGCAAATATGGTTACTAAGGTCATGCATTAATATGTAGCCTAGCCTTTAATGGATGTGTTTATTTTTCTAGGCTGAGTAATTAGCTGAGCATTTTTGCCCAGAATAACATTGCACTACACAAATGCAGGGAATTGCTAACTAAAAACAATTTAAATTATACCTCGCACGCAGTATGTGCTATAACTGTGCTCCTATCTCTAGGATATTAGGGGTAAATTTTTTAAGCAGTGCACAGAATATAATCTTGTTATTTGCTAACTGGATTTGTGTGCTTAAGACTCACACACTGCTTTGAAAAATTACCCCTCCAGAAGACTGACCTGGGTGAGGAATGAGAGTTTTAAACCTGGATTGAAGCAGAAGTTGTAACCTAGCTTGGCAGCAGAGGCTGGCTTAGCAAAATGACTTACTGTAGTTATAGTAGCGTTTGAATGGCCAAATTAAAGAAACTAATTCTTATTCTAATCACATCCAGTGGAATTCTGATATGCTGACACCCAAAATTATGGCTCTGTCATTAGAAAGAGAATGAGTGGGAATGTTTTGAAATTTTTTTCAGTAAATTATGAAATAGACAGTGGCCTAAATGACAAGATATGACACTTTTGTTTTTTGATTATACAATTAAAAGTTTTTAGCACTTGGCTTAATTGCAAGGGTGAATTGCATCAGAGTGGATCTAATCCAAATGAAATACCTTTAAGATTCTTACTTCTTCAACTATCAGAGATCTATCATGTCTACTGCGTGAAGCCTCATTTTCATGTTAGAACAGATGGGCAAAATTGTCATTAACAGAAACTGACAACTCTAAAACTGAAATATAGATTTAGAAAGGAATCTAATGAATTAAATCAATGTTATTGCAATGAAAGCCAAAGAAATTAATAGTGATTTGTAAAGTTACCCTGTACGTTAACCTCAGTATATTTTAGTCAGTGTGATTTTAACATTCACAATACCTTTTCAGATTCATTGTTAATGTCTGACTGCGTAATACACTCTTGTCTTAATATATCACCCGCTCCTAGGAGACTAGAGGACTTTGGGCTCTATTCAACCACATCAGTCTGCAAGATGCTAAGGAAGATGACAAATCCAAATTTAGGTGCATTTCCCCCTGTCCTGCAGAGCAGAGAGAACGGCACTATGGTCGTTCATGCACTTCTAGAGCGGACTCCTATGTTTACACCTTTCTAATGAAAATTATTTGCTGGGCTGAAGTGAGTTTTGAGCGACTCCAAGTCAAGGCTCAGGTTTTTTGTAAGCTTCTGTGAAGTGCGTGTCATCTACTTGCAGGTCAGTAGCTCCCAGATAAAATACTTTCCAGCTAATATGTCTTGCTAGATGTGAGGGTTTTTGTCATTTGCATCTCTAATATAACTGTTAAGATTTCTGATATAGCACCCATACAGCCCTGAATGAGGATGAGTACTTTCACATTGTCCAAGGACACTTCGTTGTGAAACTATGGAAGCTAGAAGGCAGTGCATCGGATGGATATAAATTAATTATCATAATCATAAGACTCATCACAAGTTGCAAGAGGCACAGAAGCAGCATACTCAAAAGCTCTCCCAGGCCAAACGCCTGCAAACTGTACCAGTCAGAATTGTTCTGTCTCTGACCGCGTTCACAAAGCTTCACAACTGCTGGTTTAGGAATATTTCCACAAGATAACTGTTTTCCATTTAACCCTTTTTCTTTCTCAAAGAAGAAGGTATTTTTTCCTTGCAGACTATCAAAAATAAACAATTTTTATATACAGCCCAATTTATGGGGAAGTAGTTGCATTTTTTAAGTAGCACCAGTGTTCATTCATATTGGAAGGCTAGAANCCTCATTTTTTATCCTTCTTCCTTTTGCTTTCATATTTTATGTACAGTAACTCACATTTCTCAGCCCACTGTGTAGCTACGAACTGAAATCAAACATTCAGACAGTAAATGAAGCTGCAGTTTGTATTTAGAATGCTCCTATAACTATGTATATATATTATACAATCTCAATGTCTGTTTAAAAAAAAAAAAAAAAAAGGCAGTTCAATAGAAGGAGATCATTTTATTAAAAAATCATGAATGCAACTGCACTCATTCAACCTTAGAAATGTTTTGATGGCTTTTCAGCACTGCAATATATTTAGATGGGAATATGTCATTAATATAAACAGCAGAATAGAAACTATTAAACTAACACAATTTAAAATTGAGCAAACTTGAGTATTTGATTAAAGTTTTTGTACATTCTATACACTTGAACAGGTAACATAGAAGCATAATATTTTTGTTTATTTTTAATTTGTCAGAAGTATTACATCTGAAAAGCTAAATTTTCAGTAGTTTGTATTTAGAAATTAGAAATCTGGTCCTGTAGGACCTTATTTAGGCTGATTTTTCTAGCATATTCTGAATTTCAAGAGAAGTCTGAACCAAAAAGTAGCAATGAAGCAGACTCTGTGAATCACCTCCTTTGTTACAAGGCAACACTACATGTGCTGAGTTTGAGTCACAGTACGTTTGGTAACTTTCAGTGACAAAGACAAAATTCAATTCCATATATGTATGTTATATATATATTTATATTAATATAATTATATATATATTATTTTTATATATTATTTTTTATATATTATATTGTTTATATATATATAAAAATATGGATATAACATTTTCTAGAAGATTTGCAAATATGGTTACTAAGGTCATGCATTAATATGTAGCCTAGCCTTTAATGGATGTGTTTATTTTTCTAGGCTGA
>WBNM01026915.1:0-31467 GCA_013399055.1 Ramphastos sulfuratus
TGCAAGGTGAGGGGGATGCAAGGTGAGGGGAGAAGGGGCTGCAGGGAGAGGGGGTGCAAAGGGATGGAGGTGCAAAGGGATGGAGGTGCAAAGGGTGGAAGACAGGGGTGCAGGGGGATTGGGGTGCAAGGTGAGGGGATTGCAAGGTGAGGGGAGAGGGGNCTTCGGAGGGGGGGATGCAAGGTGAGGGGAGAGGGGGATGCAGGAGCAGCTGGGGGTGCAAGGGGATATTGGCACAAGGCAGCTAGAGGTGCAGGGAGAGAGGGGTGCAAGGTGATGGGAGTCAGGGTGCAGGGGGATGTGGACATGGGGGTGCTGCACGGCCGGTCGCTTGGCCGGTGAGGGTGGGCAGGAGGCCACGGAGGAGGGGGTCGTGGGCAGGTTGCCGGAAGGCACCCACCTGTGAGGACGTCCCTGCAGCGCACCCCGCAGACGCGCTCCTTGCCGCTGGCCGGGTCCCTGCTCTTCAGCAGGCGCAGCACTTCAGCGTAATTGGCCGTGGCAGCGCCGTACCTGGCAGCGGTCAGGGCGATGGCGAGGTTCATCCGCGCGTCGTTGTGCTGTCCTGCAGCGGGGACGGGCACGGGGGGAAGGACACCAGTCACCCCCAGCCACGCACTTGTGGTATGGAAGTGTGTCAGAAGCGATCTGTCACAGCTGTCCCTGTCACATCGCATAGGCCCTGATGGCTGCTCGCGCCTCACCGGCGGGATTTAAAGATACAGCCCCGGCGGAGCTCCCCGCGTGGGCCTCGGTGCCATCCGAGGCCGTGCCGCCACCCGCAGCCGCTGCGGCACCTCCGGCTGAGCAGCACAGAAACCATTTTGCTTGCTTTGCCCTGTGCTGCGCTCCCGCCACTCTAAGGATTCCTCTGACAGCCCAACCAGCATCCATCAGCACCTGGACCACTCAAGGTCCAACAGCCAAGGGACAATCAGTTCTGCTGCCCCCAGCAGGAGAAGGATATGGAGCTACTGGAGTGGGTCCAAAGGAGGTCATGAAGATGAGCAGAGGGCTGGAGAACCTCCCCTATGGGGACAGGCTGGGAGAGTTGGGGCTGTTTAGCCTGGAGAACAGAAGACTCCAGGGAGACCTTACAGCAGCCTTCCACTTCCTAAAGTGGGCTTCAGGAGAGCTGAGAAGGGACGTTTGACAAGGGCTTGGGGGGACAAGACATGGGGCAATGGTTTTGAGCTGGAAGAGGGGAGATTTAGATGAGATTAGGAAGGAATTCTTTCCAGCGAGGGTGGTGAGACGCTGGCATAGATTGCCCAGGAAGGTTGTGGATGCCCCCTTCCTGGAGGGGTTCAAGGCCAGGTTGGATGAGGCCTTGAACAATCTGGGCAGGTGGGAGGTGTCCCTGCCCATGGCAGGGGTTTGGAACTAGAAAATCTTGAAGATCCCTTCCAACTCAAACTATTCTATGAATCTCTAAATCTTCAAGGTCCCTTCCAACCCAAACTGTTCTGTGAACTGACGAAACCCAACCAGCATCCATCAACAATTCCCATCAGCACTCAACATCCAAGGAACAACCTCCTGGAGACTGTGGCGCACTCTCAGGTCCCTACAACTGCTTTTTTCTCGTGTGTGCATCTCAACACCCAACACACACCATAAAACCATCAAAAAAAAAAAAAAAAGTGAGAGAAATAAGCAGACAGGAATTAATGAAGGATTCTCAACGTGTATCATTAAAGATTTATTACCGAAATTCCCTCGTTAAAGCAAACCAAGAGAGAGGCAGAGGGGTGGGGAGGGGGAGATGATTAATTACTTTGAAATGCTGGCTTCACCTGAGACTTTTCCTATTTATTATTGCCACTGAAGGGAAAGTCCTGGCTGCTGGCTGGGAAGAATTACTATACATTGAAGGGGCCAGGCTCTGTGTGTCCTGAATAATTAATTCACCAGAGGGTTACAACTTCCTGAGGTATGGTTCCTCTGCCCCACCACTTTGGGCCACTTCTATCCAAGCTAAAACTGATCAGGTGATAAATTGGTAATAGATAGTGTGGTTGATTTATGCTGCCAGCATCTCCAGCCCTCGCTACAAATGGTTTATGTAAAGTTTGGTCCTTCGGATTCTGGCCGCGCCGTCTCACCCCGCCACGCAAATCATCTGTTCCCAGCTAAAAGGGCAACGTTCTAAAGGTGGGATCAATGGCCTCAAAGGTGCCACCTCCCCTCCCCAAACTTCTCCTGACACAGCCAGATGATGCAGTGCAATCAGTCTTCAGCCAGCAGGAAAAAAAAAGCAAAAACTTCTGTGAGGTGCAAGGAGCCAGCAACATGATAAAGCACCAATGAAGGACCAAACTAAGTCCAGCCCAGCCCAGCAAACAATGCCTAGGATGAACTGCAGAGAACAGCAAACCAACTGAGCAAGATGTCAGGAGAAGTTGGGGATGCTCCATCACCCAGCAGGAAACCAGACTAAAACACCCCCTGTCAGAAGGGACAGGCAAACCAGTGGAGAAATGCATGGCCATGGGTGCTGCTGCCATGGCAGGGGGAGAATCAAACCCTTCCAACTCAAACCATTCCATGATCCTATGAAATCACAGAATCCTAGAATGGTTTGGGTTGGAAGAGACCATGAAGCTCATCCAGTTCCAAACCCCCTGCCAGGGGCAGGGACACCTCCTGCTAGCCCAGGTTGCTCAAGGCCTCATCCAACCTGGCCTTGAACACTTCCAGGTAGGAGGCAGCCACAACCTCCCTGGGTGACCTGTGCCAGTGTCTCCCCAACCTCACTGGAAAGAATTTCTTCCTAATCTCCAGTCTAAATCTCCCCTCTTCCAGCTCAAAGACATTGCTCCTTGTCCTGTCACTACAAGCCTTCGTCAAAAGTCCCTCCCCAGCTTTCTTGTACCACCCTTCAGGTACTGGTTTCCCCACAGAGCCTTCTCTTCTCCAAACATGGGCATTTCAGAGTCCTTCTGCCTGTCCACCAATCCAGCCAGGATGAAAAGAACAGTGAACACTTCCATCAACAGTGAGCAATTTCATGCCTATAACTTCAGAACACCTCAAAGGCAGAGGATTCCTTGTATATTTCCTCCAGGAAGCCACCCATACCTCTAACACCTAAATCTACCATCCTCAAGCTTCAATCCATTCTATCCTGTCCTATCACTACAAGATCTTGTAAAATGACCTTGGAAGGTTCAGCTCAAACCTCAGCACTTCAAAACAGGGCTGGAGAGATACAGCTCATGTAGCAACAGACAAATAGCTGTGATCAGCTGCATCACAGCAGTTCCTTCCACATGGACACAGCACAGATTCCAAAGAACTCCAGGAAATACTCCTTTGGCCCAAACTGACAGTTCTGAAGTGCTCCAGTGAATGGTCCTCTGGCCTGAATCTGAAGGTGGTCAGAAGCTCTATGCTCTGAAGACACTCTTCTTTGTTGTGAGGCTTGATTTGGGGACTGCCTGACCTAGAGGATAGAAGCCCAAAATCCAAACCCAGAAAAGCAGTGCTGAGTTGATCCTGCAATTATGAGAGCTGACCAAAAAGAATCCAAGCACAAACAGTCATGGGACCCTCAAACCCATCTATGTATGAACGAAAACCCTGATGCACCTAGGTAGAATTTATTCTCTTATTGCAGGAGACCGAAAGGGTTTCTTCAGTTACTTTCTGATCCCCCATCACTTTGTTCTCACCATCAACACATAAGGTGGTACCTGACACAAGTGGGTCTGCTCTGGAAAAAAGGAGGCTGAGGGGAGACCTTCTGATGCTCTCCAACTCCCTGAAAGGAGATTTGAGCCAATTGGGGGTTGGTCTCTTCTCCCAAGGAACAAGTGGCAGGACAAGAGGAAATGGCCTCAAGTTGTACCAAAGGAGCTTTAGGTTGGACATGAAAAAAACCCCAATCTTCTTTTCTGAAAGGGTTTTCAAACATTGGAACAGGCTTCCCCAGGAGATAACTGAATCTCCATTCCTGGAGGTGTTTAAAAGCCTCAGAGACGTGGTGCTGAGGGACATCAATTATCCTCCTGGGCAGCCTGTTCCAGTCTTTGAGAACCCTTTCAGGGATGAAGTTTCTTCTAATATGCAATCTAAACCTTCTGTGGTGCAGTTTGAGGCTGTTTCCTCTTGTCTGATAATCACTTGCCATTAGGGATGAAAGACCAAGCCCAGCCTGGCTCCAATCAGTTTCCAGGCACTTGCAGAGTGACAGAAGATCTCCCCTCAGCCTCCTTTTCTCCAGGCTGAACAACCCCAGGTCCCTCAGCTGCTCTTCACACAACCTGTTCTTCAGAATCATCCATCTTTAGAACATGGTTTAATGGTCATGGTGGTGTTAGGCCAATGGTTGGACTCGATGATCTTAGAGGTCTTTTCCAACCCAGACAATTCTGTGATTCCATGATCCTACGATCCTATCAATCACTGCCATATCACCATAACAATGATGGTTTAACTTTTGGTAAGGGTAGTCACCCCCCTGGTGTCACTGCTGTCACCAAAGTAGCACCAAACCCTCCTAAAATCCCATTCTTCTTTGAAGGCTGCTGCTGAAGACATGCAGTGCCTGTAGACCTCTCGTCTAACTGTGTCCTACATCCTGTTCAGACCAACTGCAATGCCATTTAGTTTATCATTTCTTTTCTTTCCTTTTTTTTTTTTTTTGGGTGGGGGGAGGTGTGTGTAATTTAGGCAAATTCTATTTTCACTGCTCAGCAGCAAATGTTGTATCTCTGCGAGAGGAGCAGACAATGCTTCCGTTGGCTCTGGAGGAGGCCTCCCACAGGCTGCGCCGCGCGTACGTTCGGTTTATTTCTGTCACAGCTGAACTGTGGCCAGCTTTGGCCCACGGACTGCAGAGGTGTGGCTGTGACTGATTCACTGTGTGACAACCACACTCTTCAGGAAGCACTCTGAAGCCCTTCTAGCACGTTCTGGACCACACGGACACGCATTGATTTAGTACCAGGTCCTGCTTGCTCCTCTGCAACTCTCTTCACTTCACACAATCCCAGCACGGTGGGGTTGGGAGGGACCTCTGGTGATCATTGAGTCCAACCCTACTGCTAAAGCAGGGGCACTCACAGCAGCTTGCCCAGCATCACAATGGGCAGATGGGGTTGAAAGCTCTCCAGAGAAGGAGACATCACAACCCTCTGGCCAGCATGCTCCAGGCCTCCAGCACCCTCACGCCCAATCAAGTTTCTCCTCATCTTCAGGTGGAACCTCCTGGCTTCCAGTTTTTGCCCATTGCCCTTTGTCCTGTCACTGGACACTACTGAAAAGAGTCTGGCCCCATCCTCTTGCCCCTCACAGGTCTTTTATCTCTTACTGACCACTGAGAAGATCCCCTCCCAGGATGCTCATCTATAGATTCAACAGCCCCAGGGCTCTCAGCCTTTCCTCCTCACAGAGATGCTCCAGGCTCCTCAGCATCTTTGCAGCCTCCACTGGACTCTTTCCAGTAGCTCCCTGTCTCTCTTGAACTGAGAAGCCCAGAAATAGATACAGCACTCCAAATGTGGTCTCACTAGAGCAGAGTGCGGGGCGGAGAGAACCTCCCTCAAGATTCTGGCCACACTTTTCATCATGCACAGTGGAAGATAAACAGCACACAGTCACCAGTGACCCTTTTTTAAAGAAGCTGGAAGCTCTTCAAATGCTAAGATGGTCACTGGTGTTCCTCTTAACCTCTTTATGCCAAGAACCAACACCAATACAACTGGCTTCTCCCAAGAAGCCTCTAAGAAAGCCCTGCAGGCACCACCTCAACCCCTCTGGCTCACCCTGCAACAGCAGAGCTGCAGCCTGCAGGGTTGCAAACTTCTTGCTTTAAAGAGCAGGTTGGCCCCTGTGATAACATGGAACCCAGCTCCCCTCCCCTCAATTTACAGCCCTTTCTGATTAGCCTCATCCAGTTACTGCCATGGAGGTCAAGTTTAATGGGGAGATGGAAATAAGCCACACAAGAAGCTATCTGACAGCCTTAATGAACTTCCTTGAGAGGACGAATCCTTCCAGGGAACCACCTAACAGGCTCCTCTGAAATGGACAAAGGCATTAAAAAAAATATGGGAATGAGACAGCTCAGCCCATGGGGTTTTCACCATTTGAGATCCCCACACAGACCAGAAAGGGGTTTTTTTCAGTTCTCCTTTAAAAAGCTGAGGGGAAAAAAGGCTACATAAATGCAACTTTATTTGCTTGGCTCTTACTCCTCTATCAACACCAGTGAGCACCACCTCTTAACTGCAACATTTAAGTGCAACTCCTTGGTTTTGGAGCATATCCAACACCAGGGAAGGGACATGACTACATCACCCCCACGATGGTATTTCTCGTCTCAGAAATTCAACGAGATTCAACCAGGTCCCCAAGATTCAACAAGACCAAATGCTGGATCCTGTACTTAGGTCACAACAACCTCATAAAAGTTCCAGATTGGGGCAGAGTGGTTGGAAACTGCCTGGTGGAAAAGGAGTTGGGAGTGGGGTGGGGTGTTGGTTGACAGTGGCTGAAGATGAGCCAGTGTGTGCGCAGGTAGTCAAGAAGGCCACCAGCATCCTGGCTTGGATCAGAAATAGTGTGGCCAGCAGGACTAGGGCAGGGATTGTCCCCCTGGACTGGGCACTGGTGAAGCCACACTTGAATACACGGTTCTCATTCCAAGAAGGACACTGAGAGGCTGGAGCATGTCCAGAGAAGGGCAATGAGGCTGGTGAAGGGTCTGGAGAACAGGGCTGGTGAAGAGCTCTGAGGGAACCGGGTGTGTTCAGTCTGGAGAAAAGGAGGCTGAGGGGAGACCTCATTGTTTTCTACAACTCCCTGCAAGGAGGCTGGAGCCAGGTGGGTATTGGTCTCATCTCCCAAGGAACAAGTGACAGGACAAGAAGAAATGAGCTCAAGTTGCACCAAAGGACTTTTAGGTTGGACACGAGGAAAAAACTTCACTGAAAGGGTTCTCAAGCAGTGTAACAGGCTGCCCAGGGAGGCAGTTGAATCCCCACCCCTGCAGATGTCTCAGAGAGGCAGAGATGTGGTGCTGAGGGTCACAGTTCAGCCTCGGCAGAGTTAAGAGAATGGTGGAACCGGATGAGATCTTAGAGGTCTTTTCCAACCCAACCCGTTCCGTGTCTCTCTGACTCCCAAAGCAGTGCTACTCCGAGCTACCTCAGCAGTCTATTTCCGTCCCTCTGCGCTCCACTCTTAGCCCAGCGCTGCGCTAGAGGACTCCACGCAGGCAGGGAAGCAAAGCGAGGCACGAAACCAAGCAGCTCCATGTGCGGGAAGGTTTGCTCGCTGTGTGTACACAAACCCTGCCAAAACCGCCCCAAACTGCAGGCTGATGAGTGATAATTAGACAGCACGCTCCAGAACCCAGTTACCAGGGCTGCCCACAGCCTCTGATTCCTAACTAAGTGCTTAATTAGCCTGAGCAGCTTTATTACAAGCATCAAGGCAGGAACTCAACATCTGCTGCGCAGACGGAAAGCGACTATGGCCAAGTTTAGGCATCATGAATCAGCTGGAGTGACTCAAAAACTCTTCCAGGCTTCTCTGGGAAAGAACTGGGCAAGTTCTCTGCACTGGTGAGGCCACACCTCCAAACCTGGGTTCAGCTTTGGGATCTTTGCTCCAAGGATACTGAGGGGCTGGAGCGGGTCCAGAGAAGGGCAATGAAGCTGGTGAAGGGTCTGGAGAACAGGGCTGGTGAGGAGCAGCTGAGGGAACTGGGGGTGTTCAGCCTGGAGGAAAGAAGGCTGAGGGGAGACCTCACTTCTCTCAATAACTCCCTGAAAGGAGGTTGCAGTGAGGTAGGGGCTGGTCTCTCCTCCCTACTATCAGGTGACAGAACAAGAGGAAATGGCCTGAAACTGCACCAAAAGAGGTTTAGGTTGGAGATGAGGAGCAATTTCTTCCGTGTAAAAGTAGTCAGACATTGGAACAGGCTGCCCAGGGAGGTGGAGTCACCATCCCTGGAGGTGTTAAAAAAAACATGGCATGGGCATGGCACTGTGTGACACGGTTTCATGGCCATGGTGGTGTTGGGTTAACAGTTGGACTCAGTGATCTTGGAGGTCTTTTCCAACCAAAATAATTCTGTGATTCTATGATGAAATTTGACCCATGAGTCATAAGTCCTCAGGGATGTCCTCAGACCTGAACTGCTCCTTTCTTTCTGAACCACAAAAATGCTTCAGGCCAAAGCTTACCAGGACAGGTAGCATGCACATCTTCTTGGGCAGCTTTGAAGAGAAAAGTGTTCTGAGCCAGTGAAACCAGCTCCATCACACCCAACAACACAGACACATCTCACCAGGCTGTTCAGACTTCAACACACCTCAATTCTGTGCCCAGTCTCATCTGTGCTGCTGAAATACAGCCCAATCAGGTTGGAAGGACAAGACACCAGGCTAGAAAGATGAGACGCCTCTTAAAGATATGCACTGGAAAAAAAACCTCACATCCCACTTACTTGAGTTCTTTAGGAGCTGCCCTAAGCTGTAGGTGTCTTCAGCCCTCACTTTGCAGGAGTTGCAATGGAAGGAAAGAATAAAAAAAGAAATAAACATTCCCAATCTTGTAAGTGATGGAAATGGTGAGCAGCAGCATCTGACTTGATTCTGGATTCTGCTCTTCAAGGGTCTGGAAGAATCAATGTCCATTTACCAAGGAGATCTTAACACCTAGGGCTTGAGAGCTGCAGAGACCACACCAGGCAGGGGCAACAGAACTGCTAATTTACAAGCCAAGCTTAGGGACCTTGAAGTCAACATTATCTACATAAGGGAAGATTAAAGGGTTGCAAGGAGCCTGTGGCCAAACAAACTGGATCAGACCAAACAGGATTAGGATGAAGGTCAGGAAATCAAAGTGTGACACAGTGCAACTCAGTGCTGAGTTACCAACAAATGAGGAACAGAAGCAAGAGACAGGAAGCCCATCAAAGGTTTTAACATAAATACTTAAAAAACACAAAAACCTGAGAATGTCTAATCAAGCCTACTGCCAAAGGTTAGGGCTGGGCTGCCCACCAGAGGAGTGCCAGAGGCTGTGCATGAAGCCCTCTGCCTTCACAAAGAGAAGAAAAAAGGAGGGAGACAGGATGATGGACTGGGAAACTCAGCCAGATGGGGTGGAAAGCAGAACAATGCCATGGAAGAGAGACACAAACCAACATGGAACCCAACTCCTGCTGGCAATGGTGGCATCATTGGCACCACTGATGCTGGGGGCAGGCACTGGGCAAGACTCAGACTGGGCTCAGCAGCAGATGGGAACCAGATTCAGGAGCTGGATTCTGGAAGTTGATTGAGGAACACAGGGATGGGGAAGGAAGGCAGAAGGGACAGAGTCCTGCTGGCACACCAGCCAGGGAAGAAAAGGCTTGGCCCTGGGGATCCCTCAACTTGACACTGAAGATGCCATCCATGGGCTGCAATCCCTTGTTGGGCACTTGAGGCTCACCTGTCCTGGCCAATCCTCCCCACAGGTGCCACCTCTGCCTTGTTGCCCCCCAAGGTGTGGCAGAAGCTGTGGCAGTGCCCTTGGTGTGCAGAGGAGCAAGCCTCAAGCAGAGCCTTTCTGCAGCCAGCCCTTGGCAGAAGCTGTCTTCATCAGCCTCTGCCTGCTAGAAACAGCCTCTGGCTGTGCCAACCTGCCCTGAACTGCAGCAAGTGCCCCAGTGAGCAGAGCCTGAGCTGGGAAGTCCCAGCCCTGACAAGAACTGGTTCTGGCTGGACAGTTTTTGATGGTTGAACTCGATGTTCTTGGAGGGCTTTTCCAACCAGAATATTTTTCTGATTCTCTGGTCCAGCTCAGACCAGAACATGTCTGTACTTCTGCTGTCTTTCACCCCTGATCTGGAGCAATATAAATCACCATGTCTCTACTGAAACCGAGAAAGCTTTCAGACTTAAGAGGCTGAATGTTCTCCATTTCTGCTCAATCAGTGCTCTCTAAATACTACTTCAAACCAGGAGCCATTTGGGAGTGAACAAGTTAGGCTGCCCAGAAGACAGCTGAAGAACACCATAAGTCCTCAAGCTGGGCACAGAGCAGGCTTTCTTCCTGGCTCCATCATCTGGCATCGAGTATGCTCTGCTCTCATGAGACTCCACCTGGAGTACTGTGTACAGTTCTGGAGCCTCCAACACAAGAAGGACATCAAAGTGGTGGAGAGAGTCCAGAGGAAGCCATGAAGATGCTCAGAGGGCTGCAGCAGCTCTCCTATGAGGACAGGCTGAGAGAGTTGGGGCTCTGCAGCCTGGAGAAGAGAAGGCTTCCAGGAGATCTTGGAGTGGCCTTCCAATATCTGAAGGGGGCTACAGGAAGGCTGGGGAGGGACTATTGACAAGGTCTTGCAATGACAGGATGAGGAGTAATGGGTTTGAACTGGCAGAGGGGAGATTTAAACTGGATGTTAGCAAGAGCTTCTTCGCAGTGAGGGTGGTGAGACACTGGCACAGGTTGCCCAGGGAGGTTGTGGCTGCTCCCTCCCTGGAGGTGTTCAAGGCCAGGTTGGATGAGGCCTTGAGCGACCTGTTCTAGTGTGAGGTGTCCCTGCCTATGGCAGGGGGTTGGAACTAGATGATCTTTGAGGTCCCTTCCAACCTAAACCATTCTAGGATTTTATGATTCTATGACTGTGAATCTCCCTGATGGTGTCTTTGATAGCAGCCCTGTCACCACCCTGCTTCTTCATGAGTCTCAAAATTTACCAAAGGCTCCATACTTTATGGAGTTTTGAGGAAGACCTTCAGAAAGTGCCTCACTGAGCAGTAGCTTGAACTGGGAAGTCAAATTTCTGACCAGAATCAGTTGTGGTCTGGCTCAGACCAGGACAGTCCAGCTACAGCATCACCACTGATTCTTACAGAATCACAGAACTATTGAAGTTGGAAGAGTCCTTCGAGATAATCGAATCCAACCCCTCACCTAGAGCTCACAATCCCACCACTACCCCTAAGCCACTATGACAAAACCACACCCATCAGTACCACATCCATCCATGTTTCTCAAACACCTCCATCGATGGTGACTCCACCACCTCCCTGGGTAGCCTGTTCCAGAGCCTGAGAACCCTTTCTGGGAAGACATTTTTGCTAATGTCTTTAGCACAGAAGCTAAAACTGGTACAGAAACTAAGCTATCAGGATCCCAACCCAAGCCACAACCTCCAGGCACATCAGGAGAGACCAAAGTTGGGATCCCTGCTGGGTGCTGCTTTGTAGGACGCTGTCTCCTGCTTCTTTTGTCTCAGCCTTCAAGTTGTCACCACAGTCATATTGCCATGTCAGCAGGAGGAACAGCGTGGTGTTAAAATGGGATTAAGCATTGTCACTGTCACTTTATGGCAGTTACACTCAAATGTCACCCTGAACAACTGTCAGGGCCATGCCACCAAGCCAAGAGAGGAGCGTGGTGATGTCAACACAGCTTACCGTGGGCCCATGCCGCATCGGAGCTGACTGCTCCTCCCCAACAGCTTGGAATGGAGGCAAAACTTTGCTCTCCACACTGCAGCATCTTCCTTTTTTAAATTTTTTTTAAGCCTAAATGAAATAATGAGTGATCTGGCAGCTCTGGCAGGTTGTCTTCTGCAGGTTGGATGCTGACCTCCACTCTGTGGCCCAGCAGGGATCAGCTGTGAGATGTGATTCGTAGAATTAAGGAATGGTTTGGGTTGGAAGGGACCTCAAAGATCATGTAGTTCCAACTCCCCTGCTGTGGGCAGGGACACCTTCCACTAGCCCAGGTTGCTTGAACACCTCCAGGGAGGTGATTCTGTGCTCCACAACCTCCCTGGGCAACCTGTTCCCGTATCTCACAACCCTCACTGGAAAGAATTTCTTCCTAATCTCCAGTTCAAATGTCCCAGGAGAGAAGGAGAATGGAGATGTGGCAAGCTGGAATTGGTCAGGATAGACAGTTGGGTGCCAGCTGGAGGTGACCACATTTACCAAGGAACACCAGGCAGGGGAAGAGGCAGGGCTGCTGCTGACATAGGGATCCAACCCCATTCAACAGAAAGTCCAGCAGCAGCTTTTTGACAGACTTCTCCCCTGAACCTAGAGAAAGCCCAGCACATGAATGGCTGCAGGCACAGGTCAGGAGATGCTGGGCAAGGTGATTATGGCTTATGTGAGAGGAGAAGGATAGTGAGAAAGATCACAGAATGGTTTTGGTTGGGAAAGACATTTAACATCATTTTAGCGTAACTGTTAACCCAGCACTGCCAGGCCACCACCAAACCATGTCCTCAGCACCACATCTCCATAGCTTTGAAACCCTTTCAGGGATGGGAACTCCACCACTGTCCTGGGCATCCTGGGCCAAGCCTTGGCAATCCTTCTGGATTAAAAATGGTTTGTCATGTCCAACGTGGTCCAGTTGAGGCCATTTCCTCTTGCCTTATCACTTGCTCCTGAGAAGAAGAGACTGACCTCCACTTGGCTCCAACCACCTTTCAGGGAGTTGTAGAGAGCCAGAAGGTCTCCCCTCAGCCTCCTCTTCTCCAGGCTAAATAACTTCCTCAGTTGCTCCTCACTAGCCCTGTTCTCCAGACCCTTCACCATCTTTGTTGCCCTTCTCTGGACATGTTCCAGCCTCTCAGTGTCCTTCTTGGAGTGAGAGGCCCGAAAGTGAACTCAGTAGTCAAGGTGTGGCTTAACTGGTGCCCAGTCCAGGGGAACAATCCCTGCCCTGGTCCTGCTGGCCTTGCTGTGTCTATCAGTGTGAACCTGTCCAGCCCATCCCAGGGAGGAGAGTTGCTCAGGCTCTATATGCCAAACAACAAAGGACCAGTTGCCGGCACAAGGGAAGAAACAAGCCAAAGTAAAGCCATCCCATAATGTGTGTTTCCTGTAGCACACATAGAATCATAGCTCCAGTATGAAACTGTGTAGATTGACAGAATCATAGAATTGTTTGGGTTGGAATAGACCTCTAAGATCATCCAGTCCAACCATCAACCCAACACCACCATGGTCATTACACCACACCCTGAAGTGCCATGACCACAGGTTTCTTGAGTGCCTCCAGGGATGGAGACTCCATCACCTCCCTGGGCAGCCTGTTCCAATGCCTGACCACTCCTGCAGCAAAGAAATTGCTCCTAATCTCCAACCAGATATGAACTAATGAGCAGCAATGAAGTGCCCATCAAGGCAGGGGTGTAAATTACAGCAGGGTTCCATGCTCAGGTGGAAGCCTCCTTGTGCACACCATGACCTGCTGGGGAGCACTCAGATGTTTGTTGTCCAATCTGCAAACAAAGCTGGGTTTTGCTGAGGAATAACCTTCAGTGCTGGAGGTAACACCATCTGAAGGATTATTTCCTGTTCACTTCTTCAGGGACACAAAAAAACCCTCATACCCTCATCCTTTGCTTAGAGGAGCAAACCTCCCCCTCCCCACCTTTGCTTAGAGGAACATTAAAGAAACAGCCAAGCGCGAGGCGGTAGAATTGCCTGGAATATTCATCATCTCCAACCTCCAACCCACCACGGACAAACAGAGGGATCCAGCACGTCAGAGAGCAAAGCCAATTTCATCTGTGGCTCCCCTGAGGTAAATGGAGTTCACAGTCCTGCCCCCACCCCAACCTCAGCCATAATCCCTTGCTTCCTGGAGGTAAGAAAAGCACTGGAGTGAGGAAAATTCTGCGGCGGGATATAATGATCCAAAATGACAGGGACAATAATGACAATGAATTTCATGTCTCCCAGTCATGAGCTGGGGATGCTTGACTGGGCTGACTCACACAATTAAATTGTTACAGGTACAGCAGGAGATGCAGTTATCGGCCACCGCTTTTGGGAGGGATGCCCCCGGCAACGGCGACGGCAACGCGGTGGCGACGGCCCTTTGATTGGGAGCAAAGAGCTTGCTCCTGGTTGAGGGGAGGGGACACCCTGTGTGGCTGCACCCTCTGACAGAAGCAAAACTGGGTTAAAGACACCAGCCATTTGGGGGGATATTGATTTGATCCCTTCTGAAAAGGAGAAAAGAGCTCCGGAGCGTGGAGGCCGCCGCGATGCTGGCTGCTGCGTGCCGAGACGTTCTGCCAAAAGAGAGTGACCCACAGGGCTTGGTCAGGAGAGTGGGAGCAGCATTTAGAACAGACCCACACACACATTGGTGTTTCTCCTGATTCCATCCAGGAAATAGGTTCCTCAGGGAGATGGAGGAGTCAGTCCCTGGAGGTATTCAAGAAATATGTAAGCATGGCACTTTGGGACATGGTTTAGTGGCCATGGTGGTGTTGGGTTGATGGTTGGACTGGATGATCTTACAGAGTTTTTCCAACCCAAACAATTCTGTGATTCTATATCCCTCCTTCAGGTTCAGCCAGGGACTGCAATTCATTGTTCACTCATTCCACTAGAGGCAGCCAGCAGTACCACACCTTTGTGATCCCTCTTGGCTCTGACAGAATTACAGAATTGTTTGGGCTGGAAAAGACCTCATTGAGTACAACCATCAACTCAACACCACCATGGCCATTAAACCATGTCACACAGTGTCATGCCCACATGTTTCTTGAATGTCTCCATGGATGGTGACTCCACCACCTCCCTGGGCAGCCTGTTCCTCAAGATTCCACCTCCAGCTCTGTTATACTGGACATGGGACATGTGTGCTTAAGAGCAATGGGATATGGAGAAGATAGAGCACTGACCAGGTTCTACCTACACTTAGTCTGCCTGCAAGGCTTCTTCTGACCAGGTTCTTCCTACACTTAGCCTGCCTGCAAGGCTGCTTCTCATCCAGCTACAGCTCTGAAGAACCAAGAAATATGGTTAGTTGGGTGCTTCACCTCTGGAAACTCTGCTTAGGATCATAAGATCATTAAGGTTGGAAAAGACCTCTGAGATTATCGAGTCCAACCTTCTATCCAACACCTTCATGACCACTAGACCATGTTTCCAAGTGCCACATCTACTCATCTTTTGAACATACAAACTCAAAGAATTATTAGACCCAAGGAAAGGGGAAGAAAAAAAAAAAAGTCAAAAAGTCTGGAACAGGAAAAAACCTCTTAACACCTCCAAAATATTCATTTCTTGAGTCCAAATTACAAAGCCCTAGCATTTCATCATTCAGGACACACTCAAATAGAAGGAAAAAGAGCTACGAGAGCCTAAATAAATAATAAAAAAAGAGCATTTATTCCATTTTTTGACAGCTTAATGAATGCTCTACTCTTTTGCATTGATTTTTGTGTGTCTGGGTGTGTGCCTGGGAAGGATTTCTCAGGGGGGTTGCTGTAAAGAAGGAAAGCTAAATCCTCTGTCACAGCTTCTTCTACCTTTTAAATAAGGTCCAGATTCAAATATTTCAGGAGGGAATAAATAAACAAATAATCATAAGGATGCCAAAAATAAAGAAAAAATCTTATAGCTTTTCTTACTTTTAAATAAGTTCCAGATTAAAATATTTTTAAGAGGCCACATTTAAAAAAAACCAAAAAACCAAAAAAAACCCCAAACTCCACAACTAAGAAAAAAAAAAAAATTAATTCTTACAACTTCTACTTTTAAATAAGGTCCAGGTTAAAATATTTCAGAAGATGCATTTAAAAAAAAATGTTGAAAACAAAAGAAAAATTCTGACAGATTCTTCTACTTTTAAATCAGCTCCAGATTCAAATATTTCAGGGGAAGATGCATACAAAAAAGTCCTGAAGATCCCGAATATAAAGAACAATTCTTGCAGCTTCTTCTAATTTTAGTTAAGCTTCAGATTCAAATATTTCAGGAGGAAATGCATACAAAAAAATAATCTAAAAATTACAAAAACAAAGAACAATCCTTACAGTTTCTTCTACCTTTAAATAAGGTCCAGATCCAAATATTTCAGGAGGAAACAAACAGGAAAAAAAATCCTGAGGATGTAAAAAAACAAAGAATAATTCTTCCAACCTCTACTTTTAAGTAAGTTCCAGATTCAAATAGCTCAGGAGAGAATGCATTAAAAAATAAAATCAAAATATCCCAAAAATAAAGAATAATTTTTACAGCTTCTTCTACCATCAACTAAGCTCCAGATTCAAATATTTCAGGAAAAAATACATATAATAAAGTCCTGAAGATGCCAAAAATAAAGCACGATTCTTACAGCTTCTTCTACCTTTAACTAAGCTCCAAATTCAAATATTTCAGGAGGGAATACTTTAAAAAAAAAAAAAAAAAGAGGAATCCCCAAATGCCAAAAAATAAAGAACAATTCTTGCAGCCTTGCCAAGTGCTCTGGAAATTTGTAGAGCGAACCATTCAAAAGCTAAAAATCAGGCTGTGGCATGACAGTCACCACAGAATCACAGCTCCAGAAGCTGGAGCTGGTAATTCCTGCTGGCAGGAAACAGCAGGAGATTCAAAAAGTGGGGTCAACAACCTGCAATCTGAAAATTCAGGCTTGATTCCAGAACACTCTTTATTGTTTTTTTGGTTTTTTTTTCTTTCCTTAGATACCCAAAGGCTTCTCTTGCTAGGCAAAATTATGTTCAGAAAACCCAAGCCTGTGAGCACCTAGAGATGGCAAAAAATAATGCTTCTGAAAAGAGAACTGTACCACTTGGAATTGCTGAAGGCTTGGAACTGAAATCATCTGGCCAGTTGGATCCCTGCTTTCATGTTTTTTTCATAGAATCAGAGAAGAAGGTTGGAAAAGACCTTTAAGATCATGGAGCCCAATCCTGGTTTTTCTTGGTTTTAACATATATTTTCTAGATCTTTCAGAGACTCACAGAATGGGTTGGGTTGGAAGGGACCTTGAAGATCATTTGGTTCCAACCTTCCTATCATGGGTGGCTTGCTCAAGGCTCTTAATGATACGTAATTGGAGCTTCCTTCCAACCCAACCCATCCTATGATTCCATTCCACTCTATTCCATTCCACATATCCTGCCCTGCCCTATCCATTCTATCCCATCCTGCCCTGCCCTATCCATTCTATCCCATCCTGCCCTGCCCTATCCATTCTATCCCATCCTGCCCTGCCCTATCCATTCTATCCCATCCTGCCCTGCCCTATCCATTCTATCCCATCCTGCCCTGCCCTATCCATTCTATCCCATCCTGCCCTGCCCTATCCATTCTATCCCATCCTGCCCTGCCCTATCCATTCTATCCCATCCTGCCCTGCCCTATCCATTCTATCCCATCCTGCCCTGCCCTATCCATTCTATCCCATCCTGCCCTGCCCTATCCATTCTATCCCATCCTGCCCTGCCCTATCCATTCTATCCCATCCTGCCCTGCCCTATCCATTCTATCCCATCCTGCCCTGCCCTATCCATTCTATCCCATCCTGCCCTGCCCTATCCATTCTATCCCATCCTGCCCTGCCCTATCCATTCTATTCATCCTACCCTACCCTATCCATTCTATTCCATCCTACCCTACCCTATCCATTCTATTCCATCCTACCCTACCCTATCCATTCTATTCCATCCTACCCTACCCTATCCATTCTATTCCATCCTACCCTGCCCTATCCATTCTATTCCATCCTACCCTGCCCTATCCATTCTATTCCATCCACTCCTAAGTTTTCTATTCTATCATATCTTTTCTATTCTGTTACATTATAATACAATATAACTGATATTCTATATATTCTATCCTATAACATTCTATTTATTCTATGCATTCTATTCTATCTATTCTATTTATTCTATTCTATCATATTATATTGCATTATAATACAATATAATTGGCTGTTCTATTCTGTCTATTGCATACAGAATTATTAAGATATAAAAATGGAGATTAATTCTTCCAGTTTAAAATGCTTTAAAACCCTTCTGCCCACGATCCTGGGAGCTCAACCCAGCTCCTCCACCCCACTGCCTCTCCTCCACTTTTCTTTCAGCTACATAAGCAGAAGTGACAGATCACTGCTCAGATAGCAGCCACATTCTTCCCCCAAAATGTTGCCTGGGTTGTTGTGGTTTTTTTTTTTTTGCTATTCAGGAGGATCCTAATGGCAAGGAAATGCTAAATGAAGTCTGACATCTACCCCTAAGAAACAAACTTGTGAGTTGTAGCTTGAAAGCAAACCTTGAATAAATAGGACACATTGTGTACACCCAGGCTAACATCCAACATATGCTGCAGCTTCCCGACGCTGAGACAGAGCAAGAATAGCCTCTGGGAAAGCTCTGATGTGCTCTTGCTGGTGCTTCCAACATTTATAATGGGCCTGGTTTGCCCTTTTTTTTTTTTTTTAATTCCCCCTGTACAAACAATTTACAAAATGTAATTAAGATGAGCACAGCAACGGTTCAGAACACAACACAACCATGAATAACGGATGGCTTGACACGCCGCAGGTTTGATCCACGAGTACCAACCAGAGCAGGCAGCACTCCTGATTGGTCCTCAGCTGAAGAAGAGGGCCACCACCCAGCCATTACTGGGCAGGAGGGTGTCATAGAATCACAGAATGGGTTGGGTTAGGTTGGAAGAGACCTCAGAGATTCATAAAACGGGTTGGAAGGGACCTCAAAGATTCATAGAGATCTCAAAGATTCATAGAATGGGTTGGGTTGGAAGGGACCTCAAAGATTCATAGAACGGGTTGGAAGGGACCTCAAAGATTCACAGAACGGGTTGGGTTGGCAGGGACCTCAAAGATTCATAGAATCACAGAATGGGTTGGGTTGGAAGGTACCTTAAAGGATTCACAGAATCATAGAATGGGTTGGGTTAGAAGGGACCTCAAAGATTCATCCATGATCTCCCTCAGCAGCTTGTTCCGGTGTGTCACCACCCTCACTGTAAAGAACCTCTTTCTAGCAAGATGAACCCTTCAAGCTGTTTCAAGAAAGCCAATGTACATCATCTCCACCTGTGTATCTCCACCCAAGAACAGACCACAAAGAAATAATGGAAGCAGAGAAAGGCAACCTACCATCATAGTAGACAATAGCTCCAACCAGATCATCTTTGCGTAGCATTGGGAAGAGCTCCAAGGCTCTGGACTTGCTGAGGACATAACTACTTTTCAGGCACTGTCTTCCTGCCACCAGGTCATAGAGTTTTATTCCAAACCAGTAGTAGGGCAGCTGCCACCACCTGCATGGAAAAGAAAAAAAAAGATCCATAGGAAATTAAATTACATCTTGAGACATTTCAAATGGCATCTAGAGGCAGATGTTGTCATTGAGAAGGTAGAAAGGATCACAGAATGGTGTGGGACAACAGCTGTACCACCAGACAAGTCCATGGCCTCACAAGATAGTGCAAATTGTATAGGTTTTGTGGTGTTCACTGCTGTTTTCAACCATCCTGCTCACTGCAGTCAGCCAAGCAGATTCAAGGCTTTCATTATTCTGGATGAGGATCATAAATTGGCTTTTTTACTTTAGTGCAAGGTGAGATATAAAGTCCTGTGATAAGGGAAGAACCAGGTTGTGTGTGAACTGAAGAGGTTCCCCAAAGGCACACCTTGGCTAATGTCTTCTGCACCAACAGAACAAATGACTGCAGCTGGACAGTAACCTATGTTAGCTCCAGCCATCAGAAGCCTCTCCTGCTAGGACAGAAATAAATCCACACATTACAGAGTCACTGAATTATCTAGGCTGGGAAAGACCTTCAAGATTATCCAGTCCAACTCTTCTCTAACTCTACCAAGGCTGGTGCTAAACCAGTCACTCAAACATCTCTGCCTCTTTGAAACACATCACGGGATGAGGATTCAACCACCTGCCTGGGGAACTCATTCCAGTCTTTGAGAACCCTTTCAGTGAAGAAGTTTCTTCTAATATCCAAACTAAACCTTAACAGCTCAAATCCAAGATGTGCTCCTGGACAGTAATGACAGCTGCTTGGTGCCATGAGAGGATTTCATAAATTCATAGAATGGTTTGAGTTGGAAGGAAACTTAAAGATCATCCTGTTCCAACCTCCCTGCCATGGGCAGGGACACTTCCCACTAGCCCAGGTTGCTCAAGGCCTCATCCAACCTGGCCTTTAACACCTTCAGGGAGGGGGAATCCACGGGCAACCTGTGCAAGTGTCTTATCACCCTCATTATAAAGAATTTCTTCCTGCTCTCCAATCTGCCCTCTTCAAGCTTCTACAGCACAGCAACAGCTCACCTGGTGGAGGAGAAAGTCTGTGTCAGGTTTAAAAACATGCTTGGGAAAAGGCTCACCAGGGAACCAGCTTGTTTATCAAAATCAGTGGTGAGAGAGAGACAGAGCAGAGCTTACTTGTACACAGGGAGCATGATTGGCAGAGGAGCTGAGAGGTGAGGAGCAATTTCCAGCAGGTTTGCACGCTCCTCCAGTGCTTCCTTCACCATCCTGTACTGAAAAAAACAAGCGCAGAGTCAGTCCCTCTTAACTCTGCCCCCATGTGCAGCATTCAACAAGAAACTTGATCAAAGTAAATACCCTGCAGAATTTTCCCTGCTCTGTCCAAGACACACTGAACTGTGCTGAAGAAATCAGAACTACAGGAAAATGTTTCCCCCAAAAAAAATTCCTTTTCACTTCAGTTTTCACCTCACTTGAACCATTTTCCAGGAGAACACAAAGCACAATGAGCCACATTACACCTAACCAACCATGGGCAGGATGCACTTGAGGAGGGTCAGAAACCACTCCAGGGTAGAGTATCTGTGGCAATTCCTACAGCTAAATCCCATCCTAACTGCAAGTAGTAAAAGCAGAATTGTTCTTCTAATCAATCAATAGGGATCAATATGTAGTGATAGGATGAGAAGGAGTGGGTTGAATCTTGAGAAGGGGAGAATTAGACTAAAGAGTTTCTCCCTAATCTCCACAGTAAGGGTGAGAAGACACTGGAACAGGTTGCCCAGGAAGTTTGTGGAAGCCCCCTCCCTGGAGGTGTTCAAGGCCAGGCTGGACAAGGCCTTGAACAACCTGGGCTAGTGGGAGGTGTCCCTGCCCATGGCAGGAGGGTTAGAACTGGATGATCTTTTATGTTGCCTTCCAACCCAAACCATTCTATGATTCTATGAGCAGGCAGTTCTACAGCTTGGTAACTCCATCTTTCACCTGCTCTTCCCTGAGAAGTCACTGTTTTTGCTGCAGCATTACAAACACCAAGACACAGAGTCACAGACTGGTTTGAGTTGAAAGGGACCTTAAAGATCCCCCAGTTCCAATCCCCTTGCCATGGGCAGGGACACCTCCCACTAGCCCAGGTTGTTCAAGGCCTTGTCCAGCCTGGCCTTGAACACCTCCAGGGAGGGGGCATCCACAACCTCCCTGGACAACCTGTTGCAGTGTCTCACCATCCTCACTATAAAGAGTTTCTTCCTAATCTCCAGTCTAAATCTCCCCTCTTCCAGCTCAAAGTCACTGCCCCTTGTCCTATGACTCCAAGCCCTTGTCAGAAGTCCCTTTCCAGCTCTCCTATAGCCCACTTCAGGTCCTGGAAGGCTGCTCTAAAGTCTCCCTGGAGTCTTCTGTTCTTCAGGCTAAAGAGCTCCAACTCTCTCAGCCTGTCCCCATGTTCTCTTCAAGTGTCTCACCACCCTGACTGTCAAGAATTTCTTCCTCATCTCCAGTCTAAATCTCCCCTCTTCTAGTTCAAAGCCATTGTCCCTCATCCTAGCACTACAAGCCCTTGCCAAAAGTCATAGAATCATAGAATGTTTTAGGTTGGAAGGGGCCTCAAAGGTCATCTAGCTCCAACCTCCCTGCCATGGGCAGGGACACCTCCACACTATAACAGGTCACTCAAGGCCTCATCCAACCTGGCCTTGAAACTCTCCGGCAGGAAGCATCCACCACTTCCCTGGGCAACCCATTCCAGTGTTTGACCACCCACATTGTAAAGAACCTCCTCAGCTTTCTTGTAGCCCACTTCAGGTATTGGACATACTTTGGGTCAGAAGACAAATCAGCTTCTCAAAACAAGAATATCAATTTCCACCCACACAAGAAGACACAAAACCATTTCCACCATAACCACTCCTGGACCCTATTTTCTCTTCCCATTCCAGAATGAACAGGATAATCTCTCGCTCCCCCTAGTCCTGATCCTAACAGGCAGGAAGGTCTTTTTATTCTGAACCCAGCCCTGCTTCTCCTTCCCTTCCCCCAGATAAACATACCCTACAAGTTTGGTTGGCAATAAAAAGTGAGGAAAAGGCAGCAGCACCCAGTTCCCATGTCAGGAAGCTGAGGTGGAGAAGAGGTTTTCTAGCTACAGTGGCTGTGGAACACAACAGCCAAACACTACAAAAAGAAAAAGGAGCCTTGGCTGTGACTGGGACAGGGGAAGTGTCTATTAGCAATTGCTGCTTAACAACCAGCATAAACAATTACCTGCTCAAGATCCAAGTTCATGATGGCCTTCTGAAGATACCTCACTCCACCATGGATCAATTTAGTACTCCTGCTGCTGGTCCCTGATGAGAAATCATCTCTTTCTAGAAGGGCTGTTTTTAGTCCTGTGTTACCAGAAAACCAAATTAACTTCTTAAATTACACAATTTGTATGTAATTCATTAAAGACACTTCTCTAGGGTAGAGACAATCACAAGAAAAATTACTCTGTACATGGAGAAATTGGTATTCAAAGTGTGCTGCAGTGTCTATATTGTAATGACAAATTTTAGCTTCCTTCCTGAGGGAAAAGTCAAAGCAGAACTTCAGCAGCAGCACATTAAAAGCTGGATATTCCACACTGGAAAGGCATTAAGTACATTCCAGGGGCCATGCTCCCTCCAGCAAATTACACCTCAGGAAGAGAAGATTTTCATCAATATTTTTAACTCTTTGCAGCAGAGAGCTCTAACCTCTCTCACACACACCCCACAGCCAAGCAACTGCCGCCTTTGGTTGTTCAAAGGCTGCTCAAGAGGTGCCTAAAGCCAGAGGAGATCCAGCCATGGGTGTGCTCAGGGAGCCAAAGAACATGATGGACACAAAATGTTAATGATGAGATATGGCTGCAAAATGTGACCTGAAATTGCACCAGGGGAGGTTTAGGTTGGACATAAGGAACAGTTTCTATCATGCAAGAGTGATCAGGCATTGGAACAGGCTGCCCAGGGAGGTGGTGGAGTCACCATCCCTGGAGGTGCTCAAGAAACCTGTGGACATGGCACTGTGGGACAGTTTAATGGCCATGGTGGTGTTGGGTTGGTGAGTGGACTTCATGGTCTTAGAAGTCTTTTCCAACTCAAACAATTCTATGATTCTAAAAATGATCACTCAAAACCACACACGGGTGTTCCTGACACAGGCAGGTGCACAGGGTCCACAGAGGGTCACCCAAATTCACACCACCAAGTGCTTTATAGCCAAAGATTCCATCTCTTGTTCTATCAACACTTGGAGTGTGGCAGGCTGAAAGAGTTGGGTTTGTTCAGCCTGGAGAAGAGGAGGCTCCAGGGAGATCTTCTGGTGGCCTTTCAGTACTTAAAGGAGCCAGTCAGAAAGCTGGGGACTAACTTTTGAGCAGAGCCTGCTGTGACAGGACAAGGGGTGATGGTTTGAACTGAAAGAGGGAGATTGAGACTGGAGAGAAGGGAGCAATGTTTGACACAGAGTGGTGAGACCCTGGCCCAGGTCACAGAGAGAGGTGGAAGGTGCCTCACGCCTGCAACCATTCCAGGTCAGGCTGTCTGGGGCTCTGAGCAACCGGCTCTAGTTACAGATGTCCCTGCTGACTGCAAGTGGTGGACTAGATGGCCTTTAAAGGCCCCTTCCATGATTCTATGAACTGCAGTTACTCTGAAGGCCAGGGAAAAGCCTTCCATGGGTGAAACACACCACTGTTTCATGTGGGAATGGCTAGGAAACCCTCTGCCCCACTGCTGCTGCTACTACCTCCCTTGCACAAGGCAAGTGCTAGCATCTTCCTCATGAAGGAGGCTGCCAGAAGGTGGTGTGATGGAAGAGCTGCAGGAAACAGATGATTAAGAGACTCACAGAATGGTTTGGGTTGGAAGGGACCTTAGAGATCACCTTGTTTCAACTCCCCTGCCATAGGCAGAGACACTTTCCACTAGACTAGGTTGTCCCAGGCCTCATCCAACCTGGCCTTGAACACCTTCGCGAAAAGAGCAACACTATGATGAACACTCAAGGAGGAGAGCATCATCTGCATTAGGAGTTACCCCCTGGGTCTTTCCTTCACCCTCTGGGAGGGGTGTTTTAAGTTAGTGGTTGGGGAATAAACATTCTAACATCTACTGGTCTCCCCAAAACTTCTCACAGAATCACAGCTTGCTAGAGGTTGGAAGGCACCTCCGGAGATAATCGTATCCAAACCCCCTTGCCAAGGTAGGTTCACCTAGAGGAGGTCACACAGGAACACATCCAGGTGGGTTTTGAATGACTCCAGAGATGGAGATTCCACCAACTCCAAAAATACAAATCTATTACTGGTAGCTTCCAAAGATCAGAGTCATTTATTTTGGTCCAGTGTTACTGAAGACAAATGGATACCATCAGAAATTATTTGCTGCAGACCTACCAACCACAGGAAAAGCAAAATTGGTTGTCAAGTGAGCAGAAGGAAGAGCAAGTCCCATCAACGAACAACACCAATACATAACTCATTAATCAAAAGCCTTGGAGTATATCTGCCACTTCAGAACACCACTGATGTCACCAGAGCACGAAAGGATAACCACAGGTGACCTACAACCATTTCTGGGTGCTTTACAACTGCATGTTCACAGAATCATAGAGGTATTTGGGTTGGAAAATACCTCTAAGGCCATTGAGTCCAACCATCAACCCAACACCACCATGGCCATTAAAGCATGTCCCAAAGGGCCATGGTCACACTTTTCTTGAACACCTCCTAGGATGGTGACTCCACCATCTCCCTGGGCAGCCTGTTCCAATGCCTGAACACTCTTGCAGCAAAGAAATTGTTCTTAATCTCCAACCTAAACTTCCACTGGCACCATTTCAGCCCACTTCCTCTCATCCTAGCACCTGTGGTGAGAAAATCCAAGGTAATTTTTCATAACATATGAAAAATAATCCATCACCAGATGTGAGTTTGGACCCTCACAAAGGTGCAGACCTATCTGCTACATCCATTATCACAGCTTCTGGACAAGCATTCTTCAAAGCAAGGCACAAAACACCTCTGGAGGTTTTTCTCCTCTTATTTTTGAGGTGGATCTTCATGTTGAGGAACTTGAAGAACTTTATGGCCTTCTACTATGTTTTACACTACTATTTTGTCCCCATTTTAGTTCCAAAACTAAGCCCAAGGTCTACAATCACAGAAACTCAGGAAGGTTGCTTCTGTGTTTCATTGGTTGATGGTACTGAAAACAACTACTGAAGGAAGACATTTCAAGAGAAGCTTTTGCATCAGCTTTTAGGGTAAAACCAGGATATTCTGAGTGAATGAAACATTTTAATAGAAGAGGAGATGGTGCTACAGCCTCTCCTGCATTCCCATCTCTGGATCTGACAATTTATTTGCATTAAACTTGTAAAATGACTTCTCTTTGAGAAGTGTCCAATTTAATTATAGAATCATTAAGGTTGGAAAAGACCTCTAAGATCACCAAGTCCAAGCTTCTACCCAACACATCCATGATCACTATAATTTGACCAGAACCTACTGGCCAGACACAGCTGCTGTGTGAGGTGGATGGCACAGATGGTATCAGCATGAACATCCTGCTTTTTTTCTCCCTGAACAGTGTTTCCAAACTACTGACCAACTTGGGCAACACCTGGGTGTCTGCTGGGTAGCAACCAATCATCACCACTCACATTCCCATCCTTCTGCAGCAGGCAGAGAGAAAACACTCACTGAAACTTGCTTTATTTTGAGTATTACTCTAAGTTAATATCAATCCAGCTGCTTCTAGGAGGTTCTTAACCCACTTACACCACTAATCCCTTAGAAATGGAAGCACATATCAACTGCAAGGACCTTCAGACTGACAATCCAGATTCTAAACCTAGAACACACTTAGCAGCCACATGGAGTTAGCAGAAGCTGCAGGTCGTAGAATCAGAGTTGTTTGGGTTGGAAAGGACCTTTAAGATCATTGAGTCCAACCATCAATTCAACACCACCATGGCCAATAAACCACGTTCCAAAGTGCCACAGCCACATATTTCTTGAGGTATCTCCTGTTAGAAGAAATACAGGCTGGAGAGCCATGGTGCCTCAGCTAGACTTCATGTTTGGTCTCTTCAACACAGTTGTTGAAGTGCTGGGCAAGTCTTGTCTTCACTTTCCTGCAGATACTCTTTTGCACAAGCAAGTGAAGGGTGACTGTAGATAAATAAGGACCAAGTAAGGAGCAACAGAGACTGAGAAGTCCATCCAAGAGCGTCCAGCAAAAAAAGTTTACATTAAGACAACTACACACAACATGTGGACAATAAAGCCTCTGCTGGAACACCACCAGGCAATGACAGGTTTATTCCAAGTTCCCTCCAGCATCCAAGAACAGAGGGATTTTGATAATCAGGACTTTGCAGTACACCTTCTCTATACCTCAAAGCCAACATGATCAATGCATTCTAAACCAGATCGTCCAAGAATAAGAACCCAATCAAACTTCCAAGTCTTACCTCTAGTGACAGCATCTAAAGCACAGCCACATCCTGTGGCTCCTCCACCTATAACCAGGACATCGAATTCGCTTGTGGTCTTCAGCCTGGCAATCTGCTGCTCTCTTGTGGGGAAGTGGTCCTTTAATGGAACCGCCGCACCTTCTGCAGCCTGCACGTGCACAAAGGTACCCTGCAAAGAGGAGAAATTCAGGCCCTCCTGTGGTGTTTATCACATTGATTCTTTGTGACACTAGTCTCTTAATATCTTTATTAATGATCTGGATGATGAGGATGGAGGCACCCTCAGTAAGTTTATAGAGCGTTGGTCTGCTTGAGGGTAGAAGGTTCTGACCTGGTCAGGCTGAAGCAATGGGCCAAGGACAATGGGAGGAGAGTAAACAAGGCCAAGTGCTGGGTGCTGCACTTAGGTCATAACCACCTCATGAACACTCCAGGCTTGGGGTGGAGTGCCTGGAAACTGCCCAGAAAAAAAGGACCTGGAGGTGCCACTTGACAATTCCAACCCCACTACGCTGAGATTCTGTTGGGCAGTTGAGGCTCACCTGTCTTGGCCAATCCTCCCCACAGGTGCCACCTCTGCTTTGCTGACCCCCAAGGTGTGGCACAAGCTGTGGCAGTGCCCTTGGTGTGCACAGGAGTAAGTGTCAGGCAGAGCCCTTCCGCAGCCAGCCCTTGGCAGAAGCTCTCCTCATCAGCTTCTCCCTGCTAGAAACAGCCTCTGGCTGTGCCAACCTATCCTGAACTTCAGCAAGTGCCTCACTGAGCAGAGCCTGAGCTAGGAAGTCCCAGCCCTGAGCAGTAACTGGTTCTGCTCTGGCTCACACCAGGACACTCCAGTTACAGCACCAGTATTGTTTTTCATAGAATCATAGCACTGTTCACTGTTGAAGCTGGAAGAGACCTTTGTGGTGATCAAGTCCAACCACTCACAATCCCACCACTACTGTTAAAACACTACGACTAAACCACATCCCTTAGTACTACCTTCATATTTCTTGAACCCCTCCAGGGATGGTGACTCTACCACCTCCCTGGGCATCCTGTTCCAGTGCCTGAGGACCCTTTCTGGAAAGACATTTTTCCTCCTGCCCAACCTGAACCTCTCTTGGCACAACTTGAGCCCAGTGCTGTGGTTTATGCTAGGGTTGTCTCCAGTGTTCAGGCAGGGCCTTGCTCACCTCCAGGCATGTAAGCAGCCACATTAAGCACTTGACAAACTGTGGCCCAGGCTTAGCCACTGACTACAAATGCAGAGCAACGAAAGGTCTCCTAATTAGCAGCTTGTTTGAAGCTACCACAGCCCTCAAACAGAGACGCAGACGCTGCCAGCCCTGCAGCTCAGGGAGTTCTGAGGCACACAGACAGTAGAGAGGTTGAGTTGAAGTGAAGCAGAGAGGTGAATCCTGATGAGCCTCCCAGCTCCAGCCTCCCCTCCCTCTCTTCTGTTTGCACACCAACGTGAGGCACTTGGCAAAGATCACCAGGTGAGGTACAAAGTTGTGGCACTTCAAAGTTCAGCTTCCACCTTATTCTTCTGACCAATGGCTCTGCACATTGTCACTTCTTGCCCCACTCTCTCCCCAGCCTATTCCTCTCCAGCAGCACTAAAAAGTTGTACGTACCCCAGGGTATGTTAGAAACTTTTCTGTCCTTTCAGTATCACAGAAGAACTTTGGTTGGAAGAGATCTTCAAGATCATCTAGTTCAACCTGGTACACTGATGGAGATTCAGATCCATAGATTCACAGAATGGTTTGAGTTGGAAAGGACCTTCAAGATCATCTAGTTCCAACCCCCCTGCCTTGGGCAGGGACACCTCCCACTAGACTGACTTGCCCAAGGCCCCATCTGACCTGGCCTTGAACACCTCCTGTCCCAGTGCCTCACCATCTTCAAGGGGAAGAATTTTATCCTCATCTATAATCTCAATTCAGCTTCTTCCAGTTTGAAGCCATCAGCCCTCATCCTGACACTCTAAGATTCTGTCAAAAGTTCCTCCACAGCTCTCCTGCAGCCCACTTCAAATTCTGGAAAGCTGCTCTAAGGTCTCCCTACAACCTTCTCTTCTCCAGGCTGAACAATGCCAACTCTCTCAGTCTGTCTTTATAGGAGAGGTGGTTCAGGCCTTGGATCATCTATGTGGCCTCCCCTGGAGGAATAACTTCAGTAATAATTTCATTCTGTAACTTCAGAAGAAGGAAAGTGTACCAGCACTGCCCGGAGTTGACTGTAGCTTTGGTTTTCATCACATAAACTGCAACCAATGGCGTAAAGGGGACAAGCAGAAACGGCCTCAAGTTGTGCCAGGGGAGGGTCAGGTTGGACATCAGGAAAAATTTCTTCCGAGAAAGGGTTCTCAGGCATTGGAACAGGCTGCCCAGAGAGGTGATGGAGTCACCATCCCTGGAGGTGTTTAAGAAATGTGTGGACATGGCAGTTTGGGATGTGGTTCAGTGGCTATGGTAGTGTTGTGTTGATGGTTGGACTGGATGGCCTTAGAACTCTTTTCCATCCCAAACAATTCTGTGATTCTATGAGGGAGCACAGCCCCAAGCAGGTAGCCATGGGCACAGCAAGAGGACATGGATAAGTGTGGTGGCGCCCACCAGGAGCTGATGGAGACATGATTCATCTTGCTGTCAATTAGCTGTGAGGGAGAAGAAAAGCTGCATGCAGGGATCCCATCTGCACCACCCTGATTAGTTTGGCATGACCAAGTGTGTTTACTGCAACCAGCAATTGCTGTTTATATCTACAGCTCCTCAGGCAAGAGTTCCTTGAATGGGTTTGATTGCGCTCATAGCGAGAAGAAAATTCAGCCTGGCAGTTGGAACTCAATCACAGACTTATGAAGTGATGTAGGAATCCATAAGCAACATTCCTGTTCATGTGCTAATGTAAAGCTCCAGGTAGGCTGGAGAAGTCAAATTCATCATCCTGAGTCATGGAGAAAAACAAAGTCATTAAAAAAGCCCCAAAGCAGGCCCTGTTCATAGAATTGTTTCAGTTGGAAAAGCCCTCAAAGATCACCAAGTCCAATCATCAACCCGACACCACCAGGTCCTGGTGTCAGAGACATGATCAGTGCTGCAGAGGCAGGTTGGAGGTCAGAGCTTCTTTAGACTAAGGGTAACAGAGCAGTGGAACAGGTTGCCCAGAGAGCTGCTGGAACCTCTTTCTCTGGAGACATGCCAAACCCACCTCTGTGTGTTCCTCTGTAACCTTCTCTAGGTGAAGCTGGCTTGCAGGGGGAGGTTGGATTTGATCATCCCTTCCAACCTCTACCATTCTGTGCTTTTTCCCTGGGGATTTCCTTGGCACAATTTCAGGCCATTTCCTCTCCTTCTATCACCTGACACTAGGGATGAGACCAAGCCCCACCTCACTCCAACCTCCTTTCAGGTAGTTGCAGAGAGCAACGAAGTCTCCACTCACCCTCCTCTTCTCCATACTAAACAACCTCAGTTCCCTCAGCTGCTCTTCATCAGCCCTGTTCTCCAGACACTTCACCAGTTTCCTTGACCTTCTCTGGACATGCTCTAGCACTTCAATGTACTTCTTGGAGTGAGAGGCCCAAAACTGAAAACATCACTCAAGGTGTGGCCTCACCAGTGCCCAGTACAGCAGCATGATCACTGCCCTGGTTCTGTTGGCCACACTGTTGCTGATCCAGGCCAGGATGCTGGTGGCCTCCTTGACCACCTGGGCACACATACTGGCTCATGTCCAGCTTCTGTCAACCAGCACCCCCAGGTCCTTTTCTGCTGGGCAGTATTCACTCACTCTGTCCCAAGCCTGGAGCCTTCATTGGGGTTGTTGTGACCTAAGTGCAGCACCCAGCACTTGGTCTTGTTAACCCTAATCCCACAGGCCTTGGCCCACTGATTCAGCCTGGCCCACTGATTCAGCCTGGCCAGATGCCTCTGCAGAGCCTTCCTACCCTCCAGCAGAACAAAGAATCACAGAATATTAGGGGTTGGAAGTGACCTCAAAAGATCATGGAGACCAAGCCCCCCACCAGCACAGGACCATTTAGGGTAGGTAANGCTACAACCTCCCTTCAGGTAGTTGTAGACAGCAATGAGGTCTGCCCCGAGCCTCCTCTTTTCCAGGCTGCACTCCCCCAGCTCCCTCAGCCTCTCCTCACAGGGCTGTGCTCCAGCCCCCTCCCAAGCCTTGGTGCCCTTCTCTGGACACATTCAAGCACCTCAACATCTTTCTTAAATGGAAGGGCCCAGAACTGGACACAGTACTCAGGGTGCAGCCTAACCCACTGGTTGTTGACCTTCAATGGTGAACCATCCTCCAGTTTAGCACTTGCCAAAAGAAGCTGAAAGAGAGGTTCTTGGCACTCTGTCCCCAAGCAAACGAGCCTGACAGACGCTCCAGCAGCTGGGAAGTTTCAGATGTGCTCAGAAATGATCACCAATACTTACGTGTTCGTTTCTATACTGAGAGAAATGAGAGAGGCCAAAAACTGTTGCTATGGCACCTCCGCCAATCAGAGCCGCTCCTTTCGCTGCCTTCTGAAATGCCATCTTGGCACTGCAAGGAAAAGGAGAGAAAAATTAATCACTTCTTGTAGGAACCCATGGCAGGTTGCAATTCGCAGTGACAATGTATTAATTAGTGATTTTTAGGGCAAGGTCAAAGATTGCTAAAGGGAGTCTAAACAGAGGGGAGCGGAGTGCTCTGTTATCTGCTGTGAAAGCTGAGCCACCAAGCCCTGTCTTAGAATCACAGAATGGTTTGGGTTGGAAAGGACCTCCAGAGGTCATCTAGTCCAACTCCCTCTGCAGTAAACAGGGGCATCCTCAACTTGATCAGTTGAAGTGTTGAGGGTTGAAATGAATCTCCCAAGATCATTTTACAAAGACCTGTAGTGACAGAATGAGGGGCAGTGGATCAAAGGTTGAAGAGGGCAGATTTAG
>WBNM01026916.1:1279-14162 GCA_013399055.1 Ramphastos sulfuratus
TGCCATAGGCAGGGACACCTCCCACTAGTACAGGTCACTCAAGGCCTCCTCCAACCTGGCCTTGAACACCTCCAGGGAGGGAGCAGCCACAACCTTCCTGGGCAACCTGTGCCAGTGTCTCACCACCCTCACTGGAAAGAACTTCCTCCTAACATCCAGTCTAAATCTCCCCTCTGCCAGTTTAAACCCATTGCCCTTTGTCCTGTCATTACAAGACCTTGTCAATAGTCCCTCCCCAGCCTTCCTGTAGCCCCCTTCAGATACTGGAAGGCTACTCTAAGGTCTCCTCGAAGCCTTCTCTTCTCCAGGCTGAAGAGCTCCAACTCTCTCAGCCTGTCCTCATAGCAGAGCTGCTCCAGCCCTCTGATCATCTTTGTGGCCTCCTCTGGACTGGCTCCAACAGTTCCATGTCCTTCCTGTGCTGGGGGCTCCAGAACTGCACAGAGTACTCCAAGGGGATCCTAAGGATTGAAAGCATACAGACCAGACTCTCACAAAAACACCACATCTGAAGGCTTGAGAAATGATGTAATTTTATATTTTCAGAATTGACAAAGTAGTACTTAATTGAGATTTGGGTTCAGTGTGGACCTAATATTGATTTTTATTTTTTTTTTTTAATGTTACCTTATTTAGCTGCAGTTTTATATGATATCATGCTCTAGGTTTGTCAGTGAAGTACAAAATTCACATTTTGTTCCTCGTGAAACTTCTCTCTGTCTTTGTGTGTAGCCTGCAGCTGAACATGCTGTCCAGAGATGGAAGCCGCTTGCTTTGACAAGGTCAGGTTGGAAAGGTGGCTGCATTCCCTGAATAAGAAAGCCAGAAGCATGCAGTTTCATTAGACAGCCCAGGACTCCCTTCTCCCAGAAAAGGAGGGAGAATGAATGCTATGGAATTTAAAACAACTATTTCAGCTCTTCTGTGGCCTGGAAAATGTTACTCTTGGGCAATATTCTGTTAATGACCACTATTGGGCCAGATGTTCAGCACATGTAAATGAGTGTATTTCCATTGACTTCAGTGGAACTGGGCCAACTTATGCCATCAGAGGATCTGTCCCCTCAGCCTCTTTCTTTTTTTTTAAAATAAGGAGGCATGTTATTATTTGTCGTAATTCCAATTTCCAGCAGAAGGGAAAAAGAAACTTAATGTTTGTATTTACCTCATCAACAACATAAGAACAGATTAAACCGTTATGAAGAATCACAGCGATTCAAACAATCAAACCTAGGAACACTAAAGGTGATGGATTTACATTCTTGCAGTGGGTGTTTTCTTTGTTAAAATGAACCACCACAATTTCTGGATGGCTGGCTAGTTCTCAAAGCTTCTGATATCACTTAGGCCAGTGGAGTGGAATAAATGTAGCATATTAACCTGTAAGAGATGCCAAAATTTTGCTGTCGATGGTTTGAGTTTTTTGTTTGTTTGCTTTTTGGTGTTTTTTCTTCCTGTTTGTTTATTCTGGAGTTTGTGTTTGGGCTTTTTTTTTTTTTTTCTTTTAATTTAAGACAGACTCATGCAAGGGCTCTAAGAAATGGGATGAGCTCTGCGAACTGGGAGTATTTCTTCTGCCTTTCTATTCCTCTCCCATTCAGCACTTATAATGGTAATGAAGTCTAATTACAAATGCATGTGACTGCCTGTTGTAATCTGTCAGTGTGTTTCTGAAAAACCTTGTGCCAGTTGAGTATTGGTCATTAGATAATAAGGATTGATAAAACGTAAGGGGCAAAATGTTAAAAATGCTACTATCGATTAGAACGCACCTTAATAATGAAACCATGGGCCTGGGGACGAAAGCCATGGATCATTTTGACAATTCGGCCTTAGATTGTGGATGAGACAGAGTGGGGACAATTAATCCCTCAGAGCCACAAATCACAAATAAAGTAGTTGCAGCTCATTACAACCTGACCTTGCTAAACGGCCTTGAAAACATAAGTGACCTTCTAGTATTTGAGAAGATTACAAAGCTCTATTGAGAAATTTTTTTTTTCTTTTTTTTTTTTTTTTAATGTTTGGGAAACACTTAATTTTAACAGAACTATCTTGGTGAAAGCAGCTTTTAACTTTGCCATCTTTCATCAACCAATCAACCATTCCTTCTTGTGGAACTGATGGCAATACGGCAGGAAAATGTTTGGAAAAGATCTTAGAAGTCAAAAGTCTTGCTCCCTGCAATTAATCAGTGGGAGATTGTGCTACAATAGCTTTGAAGAGACAATGGTTTGAACGAGCTATCTAGTAATTCCAGTTAGGGCTTGTATAAATGATCTGGTGTTAGTGGGGCATTGCATAACTACAGGGAAACATACTCCTTTGTACATTACAGCCAAGTCTGATCCCAAAACTTGGGAATAAGTTCAGCAAAGTATTTCATGGCTTGAAATGGGAATAAGGGGAGGGTATGTGTTTTGCATTTCTGCCTGCTTGTATGCACTGCAGGTGTTCTTTGGCAAAGTGGAGTTGCAACTTGAATGCCTTGTCATAGGCTAGGGCCTATGGAATCACAAAGTATTAAACCAGCTTATTAAATGACTAATCAAAGATCCATGATAGATAGCTAGGTCCACAGCCCTACGTTTTCTGTTTAGAACTGTATACAAAGAACCTAGTTTCTAATGAAACAGGCTGTCTTCATTTGGTCCTTAACACTGCACTAGTCTCAGCCCTGGCCATCTTCTTTCTACTGTGGTAAAAGGAGATATTCCTTCAGCTTGCTCCTGAAAAGAGATAATGACCACAGTCCCTGATACTGCGTGAACCGTGCAATGAGATTGCAGGGCTAGCTGATTTCACTGTGCTTTGAACTAGGCACATGTGACTCCTGCTTATTACTCATTTCCTCCTGAATGAGATGCTTCTAAGTGTCCTCATTATAAACAAAATTAAGTCTCTCCCCGAATACTGCTTTCCCTCCACTTTAGACATCATTCATGTATCTGTAAACACAAGAGACCGGTAGCTTTCCATGAGGCTCAATGGTCTTTGCCTAGTCTAGATAAGACAGGGTCTGCTGTTGAGCTGAGGGTTATTCATTCAGAATGTTCTACCCACACTCTCCACATGTGTGGCAAGAGAGATGCAATCAGTGTGACTTCAGTTATTGCTTTGTAGCTGCAAAGAAGAGAGGGAACATCTCCAGGTTCTGCAGTTCTTCAGTGTTTAGGCAAAGACATTGAGTATCTTAGGGTAATGTGGGGCCACTACAGTAGATCATAAATGATCTGAAGCATGTTGAGCCTGAGATATGACACTTGATAGATATTTTTTTTTCTGCAAAAGTGGAATTTTGAATATAGTCCTAAAATGCAGCACCATTAGAGGATGTTGCAAAAAATCTCTGAATGTTTTACTGGTACCATGGTGAAGGAAGTTGTTTCAGTCCACTGGCTGTGTAGGGAATGAGGTGAAGAAATCTCCGTGCTGCTGCTCACTCTCTCAGCAGCAGGATTTGGGTACAGCTTCCTGGTTGTTTCACCCTAGCATTGCCAAGACTCAGCGTCAAGCATAGTAGAGTTCTCTCCTTGACACCGGGCTCGGCTGACAGTGCTTTCTGCATTGGGAGTGACAGAGAGAAGGTTGTGTGGTATCGCTGTATGTAATACATTGATATCAGCGCTCTGCCTCGCTTATCAGCCTGGAAGACAGATGAACAAAATGGATTCCTCTGAAGCTCCATTTAATTATTTCTCAGTGACAGCCAGGGAAAAACTCAGCCTGTCCTCTAGAAGTAGCAGAGTTACTAGTTCTGGTCAGAAAACATTCTGGTATTTTCAACATCTCAGTGGTTGAGCAGTCTCACTTTTCAAGTTGGCATTTCATCTCCTGACTTTCCACAAAGCAACCCCCACTGCTTTCCAGAGGCTTGTCCTAAAGAGCTTCAGCTGTAGTAAAGTTCTCACAATAGCAATAGTTGTGGTCATGCAGTTGTAGGTACACACAGCATTATGTAACTCAATTGCTCGAAAGTAGATTTGGGAATCAGCTGGAATAAAATGACTCTTTGAAAGGTGAAAATCATCCAACCATTTAAGTGTGGCAAGATGCTGCAGGTAATCTGGCATAGAAATGTGTGACCAGGATAACTGGAGCTATTACTTTGACATGCCAGAATTTTTCTTTTTGAGTGGGAATTTAATAGCATTTCCAACAGCATCAAAGGTGATTTAAGAATCAGAACAAATGCACTTAGTGCCATGGTCTAGTTGATTGGATAGGGCTGTGTGACAGGTTGGACTAGATGATCTTGGAGGTCCCTTCCAACCTGGTTGATTCTGATTCTTTCTTTCTTAGTAGCATCGCTTAGTGGCTAACCAGATAAAACATCACTCCTCTTGGCATCTGTTACTCGGTGCTATTGTGCCCGCTGGTCTTTCGCTCAACCCTCCTGCCTTCTGCAGATGCATGGCACTGCTGAACACTGCAGTAGTGTCAAAGACTGAGCAGTGTACTAATCACAGTGGAAAAAAAAACCAAAACCCTCCTGATTCTCTGCTGAGCTGAGTTATCCTTGTAGCAAACCTCCTGTCTGTGAATGTAGCCGTACTGAGTTCTTGCGTAGTTCTAGTTTCTGTTGCAAATTGGTGGGTGATACTTGTCTCCTAAGCCTCAGAGGGGATAAACATTGTGTCCTCTCTTTATTCCTCACTGCTGCCATTTTTACCTTCCTGAAAGGCTGAAGGTGTGGACAAAGGTAGCAACAGTGACCAGCTTGGTGTGAACCATTACGTTAGAAGGAATTTGTTTACCGTGAGGGTGGTGAGACACTGGCACAGGTTGCCCAGGGACGTTGTGACTGCTCCATCCCTGGAGGTGTTCAAGGCCAGGTTGGACGAGGCCTTGAGTGACCTGTGGGAGGTGTCCCTGCCTATGGCAGGGGGTTGGAACTAGATGATCCTTGAGGTCTCTTCCAACCTTACCATTCTGTGATATGGAGCACTGATTCATGGCAGCTCAGTACACAGCCTTCCACCTGCATGAAGTACACTCTTTCTGTGGGATTCAGACCAGCTTCCTGTCCTGGTTTGAGGCTAANAATCTGAACTTTAGGAGATTTTTAGACATGTTTGAAGAACACTTGGAGGGAAAAGGAATTTGGAATCTGAGCACAAGTGTAGGAGCACAGGCCAAGAACATGAAAGGAAAGTGTTTGTAATGGAAAGTAGTGGATGGCAAGCAAAGGTCATTCCTCTCTAGACCTGAGAAGGGAAAGCACAGCAGATGGTGCCCCATGTTCCTGTGCTGCAGCAGCTCCCTGGTAAACCTCTGTGCCTCTCAGCCTTTCCTTTAACCTGCTCCATGTGCAGCCTACCATTGCTGTTACTGCTCACGTGGCTGAAACCTCTCCTGTGGACCATGAAGCACCAGCTCTGTGTTTCAGTATCAGTGCCATTCCACACAATAGATTTTTTTTGCAGGCTCTCTTTTTCCTCTCCTCTTCTGTATTTTTTTTTTAAACAACTTATGAAATTATAGATAAAAGGGTACAAAATCATGAATGCTGCAATAAAATGAAGTACTAAAAAAAAAAGGAATAATTCTGTCCATGAAGCCTTAATTGGGCCCCCTTGTGTGGATATATTTTGCTACTCTCTAATTACATGCTCACACACTGCTTTTTTTCCCATGGACCCCTGCATCGTCTCTGCACTAAGTAGAAGGTGTTTGCTGAATAAGTGCAGCTTTAAGTTGTTTTATTCATGCTGTGGCATGGCTAGTCCCAGGCTTCCCTTACTCTATCCTGCTTAAGACCAAGACTGACCACAGAATTACTAACTTCCTTGCAGGTTTTTTCATTGCTACCTGTTTTGCAAGCAGTAACATTTATTTGGAAATGTACTTGCTTAGAGTGGTAAGACTCCTGCTCCTGCATGTGGAAAAAGGAGATGCAGCATGGTTGAGTCTCAGATAGCAGGGGCCTAATGTTTACTGGCCCTCCACAGTGTAAGCTGTACTATGTGTTCAAACCAGACAGCCTGCTGACTCCAGACTGCAGCTGATGGATGCAGAGCCTGCTATGATATGGACCTCTTTCTTGGGTACTGTTTCTGTTTCTCTGGACTCAAAGTGAAGGTACAACAAGAAGGCTATGAGAAGGTGACTGGGAATGATTTGCCCTAGATTTTGTAGGAACTGGCCCTTTTTGCTGTAATTTGCAAGGGCAGATCTCAAGGGAAGTGCAACCACTCATCCTCTGGCTTAGTCCCTGCCTCATTTGTCAGTCATTTCCAGGTCTCTGCAATGAGTTTGGGTGTGCAGGCTGTCTCCTTCACTGCTCAGGACAAATTCAAAGTACTGGTTTGGGATGAACAATGTCAGGATCATCTGGGCAAGAGGTCGTTGAGCAGTCAGTGTGTCATCATGGTCCTGCACAGGATGGGGACTGAATTAAGGTTGTGCAGAGGATCTTAATTATGGCATCTTGAAACTCCTGAGTGCTTTCCTTTGACACCTGGATGTTTTTTTAATGTAGTTTGTGTGTAGGTGTGGTTAATGTATGTTAGCTTTTCACTTATGAAAAGATGTTAACAGGCTGCACTCTTCAAATGCTTTCAGAAACATTCTGAGTTTAGCTTTCTGACCAGGTTTTTGAAATCAATACAGAGAGAGCTGCTAACAGGAGGTAAACTACAAACCACAAACACTTTCAATAGCACAACTCTTTTTATATAACATTTGATATCATTTTCACAGCATGATCTCTACTTTCGTACTGTGATAGCTTTTACCTGGAGTTTAGATGATTCATTTTTGTAGTGGATACTTAACTTTTATATGAGGAAAATGCAAGAGAAGCCAGCACAGCATTAGATGAACTATAGTGGCAGCATTAAATGGACTACAGTACATTAATAACAGTGAATGCTCAGATCCTTGCCATGACACTGGGTTGGATTCATGAAAGCTCTACTGATCGGTAAGGGAGGAGATATGGAGGCCTAGAATTTTTCTTGCAGCTTTTGGCATATCTAATTAAATTTTTAAAGTTAGATTGGATGCTCAGAGCTTGTTTAGTAATTTTAAGGAAACCTTATAGGATTCTACTTGAAAATTGACAAGGATTTCCTGTCGGCGTGGATCATGGAGTCACAAGAGCACAGCAGGGCATTTTCCTTGTGTTTTCTTTCTCTGGTGCTTTGAAGTGAATTTAGAAATCTTAGCTTTGCACTTCTGTAGTAACTACTGAGAGAAGGAAGAACATTTATGTAAACTTTCATGTTAATGTTGGTTGCTCTTCCAAAGAGATCCAGATTTTTGAGTGGTTTATGTGGAGTGCATGGAATAACATGAGTTATTTTGGCTCTTCTGGAAAATGATTACTGTGGTTGAGGTTTTTGGGGCTACTCTGCCAAGCTCCTCTTTTCACATGCTTGTAACTTCTTAGGAACCATTTCAAAATCAAGTTTTCCATAGATGATTCCAAACCAGTTTTCAAGTCTACTTACTTCTGAATAATGTAAAAGTGGAAAAAAAAGTAAAATATTGTTTTGATCATGCTGAAAAATAGTTAAAAAATAAAACCAAACAGTGTGTTTCCTCTGTTAAGCTCATCATAGAATGGTAAGGGTGGAAGGGACCTCAAGGATCATTTAGTGGTCTGTGGTAATGGGTTGGACTTGATGATCTTTGAGGTCTCTTCCAACCTTGGTGATACTGTGATAGTTCCAACCCCCTGCCATAGGCAGGGACACCTCCCACTAGCACAGGTCACTCAAGGCCTCGTCCAACCTGGCCTTGAACTCCTCCAGGGAGGGAGCAGCCACAACCTCCCTGGGCAACCTGTGCCAGTGTCTCACCACCCTCACTGGAAAGAACTTCTTCCTAACATCCAGTCTAAATCTCTCCTCTGCCAGGTTAAACCCATTGCCCCTTGTCCTGTCATTGCAAGACCTTGTAAATCATCTACCTCCCCCTTTTTATCAGCTTTCCATTACACACTTTTTTTTTTCTCCTAGAAACATACATGTGACATGTCCTGACAGTCACAGGCTAGTAGAAATCTGTTTGACTTGAGGTTGGCAACCAGAAATCATCTTTTCAGAGTTTCTGGAGGGAAAGAACAAGCTTATTTATATCCTAGGTCAGATAAGGTTGAGCTGGACTTATTTATTTAATCCTCTCCAATACCTTTATACCTAATTTAGTTCTTGTTTTAGAAACAAATCATGAAAGGAAACTTTTCCTCTTCAATACAAGCCAAACAGCCCTTGCTCCCTTCAAAACAAACAAAAATCTTGTAGCTTTTCTACTGTTCCTATAAAATGAAGATCAGCCTCGTTCTATCACACAACATCCTGAACCAAATGCCTTGCATGTGGTCAAGATTTGCCTTTGGCCTTTTCTGCATTTATGATAATTAACTATGGTAATGTTGTTTTAAGCTACAAGCTTTTCCTACAGGTGCTGGAAGCCCTACCCTGGCATTTCAGGCACTTTTGAAAGCAGCTAGCCTGGATGATTATCTCCTCTACTTTTCTGTACTGAAGAGCATACTGTGTCCAATCGATATTTCTTCTGCTCCCTGAGGTTCTTAATTCATGTGTGCAGAGAACTTTGTGTTTTGTATTCCTCGAGATACACCCTACCAAACCTCAAATGCACACAGAAATGCGCATTAAAGGCCCCCTGCTTGTATCCCATCTGTCTGAGCTCATCACCAAGAATGACTGAGTGAAGTTTGCTTTATAGCTTCAGCCTTTCTGCATAGGCAGTCTCCTCCCAGCCTCACTCTTCTGTTTCTCCTGCTGGAACTCAGGAGACAGGTTTTACCTACAGCATGCTTTATGCTGCAGGTGTGACTGCAGTGCTTGACTTCTTCCTGCTCTGCTGTTTAAAAACTGTCTATCTGAATTCAGTCCTAGGAGGTTCAATTATTCCCAGCCTGAAGTAGAATAATGTTATTTTCAAAGCCTGCTAACATACTTTTTTATTTCTAATGGTGTAGGGACCCTTATCCAAGGTCATAGTCTGGGTGTACTAACTGCTGTACAAACATATTGACAGTTGCTCTTGAGAGGAGTCATAGAATCATAGACTCAACCAGGTTGAAAGAGACCTCTAAGATCATCCAGTCCAACTTATCACCCAGCCTGTCCAATCAACTAGACCATGGCACTAAGTGCCCCATCCAGGCTTGTCTTGAACACCTCCAGGGACAGTGACTCCACCACCTCCCTGGGCAGCCCATTCCAATGCCAATCACTCTCTCTGTCAAGAACTTCCTCCTAACATCCAGCCTAGACCTCCCCTGGCACAACTTGAGACTCTGTCCCCTCCTTCTATTGCTGATCAACTCCAAAGAAGATGTCTGACTGTGCTTTAGAGTTTTTGCCCCTTAACCTTGAGTTTTGGTACAAATGCTGGGATTAGTGAAGCAGCAATGATTTGCATCTACTGAGAACTCTGCTTGAGAACTCAGTTAAATCTGGGACTAAAATTGAGATTCAGTTGTTAAAACCAATAAAAAGTCTTTGGGATCTTGCAGGTGATTTACATTATAAAGTTTCTTGAAGGAAAACTGAATCAATTTAGATAAACTTCATCTTTTTCTCGAGTGGTACAAATTCCTAAAAATCCCCACTTGTGAGACTGTTTTGGCTCTGGGGCTCCCAACACAAAGACACAGACCTGTTGGAGTGGGTCCAGAGGAGGGCCACAAAGATGATCAGAGGGGTTGGATCACCTCTTCTATGAAGACAGACTGAGGGAGTTGGGTTTGTTCAGTCAGAAGAGGAGGCCCTAGGATGACATTGTAGCAGCCTTTCAGTAACTAAAGGAGGCCTGTGGGGAAAGTGAGGAAGGACTTTTTATAAGGCATGTAGTGATAGGCTGAGGTGTAATGACTTTGAGCTGAAAGAAGATAGGTTTATAACAGATATAAAGAAGAAATTCTTTTCTGTGAGGGTAGTGAGACACTGGAACAGGTTGCCAAGAGAGGCTGTGGATGTCCCATCCCTGGAAGTGTTGAAAGCCAGGTTGTATGGGCCTTTGACCAACCCAGTCTAGTGGAAGGTGTCCTGCCCATGGTAGGGGTGTGGAACTAGATGACCTCTAAGGCACCTTCCAACTCAAACCATTCTGTATTTCCACATCGATTGGAGCTTGTTGTGTGTTTAGAACTTCATAAAACATAGCATGAGGGTAAGAGAAAGAGTGAACTTCTAAGATAGACAAATACTCATTTTTTTTGACAGCCTTTTGGGAAATGGAGCTGGGAATATGTTTCTGCTTCAAGAAATTATGTGCTACAGAGTTAATATTGCAGTCCTTTACCCTTCCCTTCACAAAATCTCCAGCCTAGCTTTCAGTGCCCTGCTGTTGCATCTTAAAAGTGTATCCATGCTGAGTAGTGTTCAGGTCTTTTCTTTCTTCCTCCTGTCACAGTATCACAGTATAGCAAGGTTGGAAGAGACCTCAAAGATCATCAAGTCCAACCCACCACCACAGACCTCAAGACTAGACCATGGCACCAAGTGCCACGTCCAAACGTGCCTTGAACATCTCCAGGGACGGTGACTCCACCACCTCCCTGGGCAGTCCTCACACTTCTCTCATCATGGGGGACCTGTGCTCTGGGAGAGATATTAAGGATTGTTGCTCCAAATGGGAAATGCTCTGGAGGAGAGCAGTGTGCCAAGGAAATGCTGCTAGAAGTTATTGTGCTTGCAATCAGAAATGCAACTCTTCTTTGGAGCTTGCTGCAGCACTGCAGAAGCATGGACTGATAGCAAACATCTCCTAATGCAAGCAGAAAGGGGTCTTGGGAGGAAAGAGATGTAGGTGCTTGGGAGTTAGTCCTTAGGCTCTTTATCTGTGAGAGGAGCTGCTGACCCTGTGCCCTGTATCCTCTGCTTCATTTTTTTTTTTTTTTTGTTTTTTTCTCTCAGTGGGCAGCACAACAGAAATGACTTCGTGGGGAATCTGTGGTCAGTCCTAGAGGTTGGACATTCCCCTCTGCAACATTTTTGCACGAAATGGAGAATGCAGTAAGAATCAAAGGTGGCCAGAGGGGAATCTCAAAGTTTTCCAATCCTGGAATCCCTGCAGTGAGACTTGCATCACTAGTCTTAATGTTGAGCAAACAGGTCAAAGACACTCCCTGTGAAAACTCTTTCAGTTAATTTGACTTTCTCTTGTGATTAAAACCGCCTTTGATATGATGTAGTATTAGTCTCAATCCCAAATTTTACCAGCATAAATTTGATCTCTGACTCCTCCACATTTATTTTTTTAGGGAAGGTTTCAAGTGGGTCTGTGTATCGTTAAGTGAGAGGGAACGCAGGATCAACCAAGCAACTGTGTCTTGCACAATAGATGCTCAGATTCTAAGGGTTCATTCCTCCACTTCTCTCCACTTCTCTCTCTCTTTTTTTTTTCTTTTTTTTTTTTTTTTTGAATTTATGCCCCTCATCTCATCACAAGGAAAATCCTCCCTTGGGCAGAACAGCTGACAGTGACTTTTTAATCTGCTGATTCTGATCCCAACAGCATTCAGAGTGAGGGGAAAAGAGCAAGTCTATTAGACTCTTAACAAACAGAGTAGCAATACTTACCAGGGTTTAAAATGATTGCCTTTCAAAAGATTTAAGTATGAGCAGGTGTTTATGTAAATGATGATTCGTTAATTTGTCTAATAGTATTGTGTTTTTTTCCTCTTCCTATTTCTTTTGCTATTTTGCTTGTGGCATCCAGCTGTGATCCAGATTTACAATCAGGCCCTTATTGTCAGTCAAGTTCATGAAAAGGTAACATTGTATCTGATGAACTCCAATAATAACATTCATATTTTTCTGCATCTAAAACTCACTAGAAATAGCTCTGCATGCATAGGGTAAAATAAATGACCAAGGAAGGCAGTAATAACAATGACCTGATCAGCCTAATGAAATAAGCAGCAAGACACATTGGGAAATACAGGAGACTTCTAAATGCTAGAAACTGCTGCTTGGAGAAATAGCCTTTGACATTTCTTTGTAATACTGTGATGGGTCTATATTTAAAGATTTTGTGACCAAGCACGTGTGCTTTAAGTTGTACAGCAAATTGCTATCCCTGCTAATGTCATACATCATATCGTATAGACAGTCTGCGCCCAAAGTAGAGTAATATTGGTCCAAAGCACCTTATTTGTATCTGGTGGTGTTACCATAACAGTTAGCTGGGCTTGTCATCTTCTGTTCATTTGCCTGAACAGCAAAAATTGCTTTGGTCTGGTCAAGAAATTGCAGCTAAGGAGACAGATACGGCTCCAGAGTGTCCTTTTTGTAAATCTCCAGATGCGAGGCGTAACAAGAGCTTGAGTGTTGCTCCTTGTCTTTGTCCTGAGATGGCCCCAGGCATGTTCAGGCTCTGGATCTCAGTGAAATCTGAGCACACCTTTTTTCTGATTTCTGTCCTTGCTCTGGAAAATCTGTGGCACAGAACAAGCTCCGTGGGTCTCCCACATCACAAGCCATTCAAAGTAGAGTTTCCCTTGCCTTGCTGCACTGTACTGTGCAAGTCAGGCACAGGCAGGGTGCTCGTTTTGGTCTGGTTTGTTCTAAATCTGATTTAACTTTCCACACCACTTAGCAGCTGATATGGTGGAGCAATGTGAGCAGGCAAGGTGGAGCCTGTTCCAGTAGCCAGTGTGCTGGCTTGAGGCTAATTGGAATATTGTAATGGAGAAAATTATATTATAGGCTGTGAAAGGAAAACAATGGTGATGTCTACTTCACTTACAGGCTTGCTGAGATGTTTAAGACTAAGAATACGAAACAAAGATAAGACACTTGGGCTTGCAGACACTCTGGGGCTGTCTAGCTTCTGGCCTTCTCCTCTCTGCTGAGTAACCTCACTAACCACTTGATGTGGGTTTGGGAGTTACCCGGCCCCC
>WBNM01026920.1:4560-32002 GCA_013399055.1 Ramphastos sulfuratus
CCCCAGATTTCCCTTGTAGCATCATTTGGTAGCATTTTGTAACATTTTGGCAGGCAGGGTCCTGGCCACAAATAATTACTCCAGAGGTGGCATGACATTGAAATATGAATTATGGAAATATTTGTTTTTAAACTTTCAGTAAGAGCTTTGGGGATAGTTCCTGTTTGATTCCAGCTGGGTTGAAGTTTTTTAACATCTCTGGTTCATTCATCTTTTGAGATGAGAGAAGGGTGGTATTTCTTTATGCTGGGACATGTGAACAGGGAAAGCATGGGATGCCACAAACCCCTGTGCACTGGTCCTGCCATGTTCACAGCAGATGCTGCTCAGTGGGGGCCACAAGCCTTTGACAAGCTCACATGAAATGATGCCTCCAGGGGGAGGTGAAGACGATGGTAAAACTTGGAAACTACTGTCCCAGTGGTCCCCTTCTACAGTAGTAAAGGGTGCAACATTCCTGTTACTCTGGGACTGGCAAAAGAATGGAGATACTGCCAGTCTTGGATTTCTGGTTTATTGATTTGTTTTTCAGGCTGCAGTCTTGGTGATAGGAAAATGCCAACAACTATTTGTGCAGGAAATGCTAAGTTCCTTCCACTGCATAATGGAGCTGCCTGCACTGAGAAGGGTATTTCTTTCAAGGTCATCTCCTGAAGACCAAGACAGTCATCCTCTTCTCTCCCTCAAGGCTGGTCAGATGGAAGAAGTGCCCTGAGATCTTCCCAGTCTGACCACCTTGGAGGGCTGGGAGATGGTAGATGTGAATGAAGGATGCTATGGAGAGCAGAAAGAGTGGCTGAGGTGAAGTGCTGGCTGCTTTTTTAATCTATTTCTACTGGTACAACTTCAAGCTCCTCCTTTACACCATAATGTCCCTTATCTGGTCCACTTGGGGAAGGCACAGGCACGATTACAAGGCTCTCTGGGAGCAATTAAGAGGCCAACCATGAGACGTCTGACAGCACTTCCTAGTTGCCCACAGCAGCAAAGCTCCTTGCTGCTCCAGCCTCTCCAGGTCTGAGGATCACCTGCCTATGCTGTCTAGCAGCTAGAAGGAAGGTAAGAAGCAGGGATTGGATGGTAAGGTGCTTGAAGACAAGTTTCTAAGAAGATCAGCAGTTTAGAGTCAGAGGACAAGGTGGCAGAGCAGTGAGATGCTTGAGGAAGGGACAGCCTGGTTTTCCATAGTTTATTTTCACATCTGACCTTTAGGTTGAGGAGTCGAATCAGTCCAATTTCTTCCATAAAGACACTGAATTTAAGTGGTGCCTGGCAGTGGAAGGTTGTATTTTTGGGCTGAGGGTGTGCACTGAGGGAACCTATTCATTAGCTTTGCTGATATTCTGCTCCTTTATGATTCTGCCTTGGTGAGCAGTGTTTGTGCTAGCACTCTGCTTTGATGGCGTTGGATGCATTCCCCAGCAGCAGCTCCTACGGTATGGTAAACCAAGGTGGAGCTAGCACATGATAAATAGAACCACTTGACTTTGCTATGGCCTTGAATGCCCTTGACTCTCTGCTTGCAGTCAGCTGAGTTGTGATTTGGGGTTTCTCTAGCACTAAATCTTTGATTTTATAAGGAGTTTGAGGCAAGGAGGGGAAACTACTTGGTTGGGTTTGTTTGTGTTTTTCTTCTTGAAATACCGCCTAAGAGTCAATAGATTTGCTGGTAGGTACAGCAGGGATTATTAACCCTATTTTTGCAGATGAGTGGCAAACTGTTAAGGATGGATTCATGGTTAGATCCTCTCTAAACTACAGCTGGGATAATACAAAACTTGAAATTCTAACCAGTGTTTTAAAGGTTTGGTGTTGTCTCCATACTTGTGTTTCTCCAAGGGATTTGGCCACAGGAAGGGCTGAATACTGGTATGTCCAGTCCCAGTGAAAGCAGGAAATCCTTAGGAATCACAAGAAATCCATCCAAATCTCATCCATTAAATGAGTACCAAGATCATAGAATCATAGAATGGTAAGGTTGGAAGGGANAAGACAGTGAGGAATCAAACTGCTGATTCTTCCTGACATTACTACTGGCAAGGTAGACCCTAGAATCAGCCAGAAATGATAGAAACTGGTGGACTGGAAGCTGGGAACTAGCTTTAGTGAGGCTGAAATGTTTCTTTCTTTCTTTCTTTACGTGTCTGTTTGCTGTACATTCAAACTATCTCCATGTGCCATATTATGGCATCAGGTTTTATAATTCCTCATTGATTTGAGGGAGGATTTCAGTTTACAAATCGATGGCTGAGGGTGGCTTGTGAGGAAGAGAGAAGAAAAGCCCATTTTATGTTTGTGTAACATTTGCTGGAATTGGTTAAACAGGCACACATCAAAATAAATGCTGTAACCTTTCAATAATGTTTAGTCTCTCCAAGAATGAACATACTGTAAGTGTGTGTGTTAAGTATACACCATTAATAGTCTCTGTGACATTTGGGCTGGCTCCACAGGGGAGATGAAGGGCATGCACTGAAAATGGTATCAAAAGGGAAAAATAGTCACCTCAAGTCACAGAAATAAAATTTACCAGGAGTTGCAAAAATAAAAATAGATTATTTGGGTTCTCTTGATTGAATTTGATCTTTGAGATGTCGCCACCAGAGGACACAACTTAGGTCTTTTCATAGCCTGGGTTTCTTTTCTGAAGTTGTGACAGGAATGGGTCCAGAAATTCTTGGAGAAGCATCACAGATGATGGATAATTTTGGTGTAAGTTACTGATATTACTTAAAGGCAGCAATTTTTTTTCTTAAGTTCTGTCTCTCTGTGTCAGACTTTTCTGTTTATGTTTGAAATGGTGCAGTCATGAGCAGAAATACCTAGGGACAAATTCCCACTATGGAGGACTTTGGCCCCAGCTGATTGACCATGTTAAAGGAACCCAACAGTCTGCCAGTGGAAGCACCCTACTGCTTCTAGAAGCAAGTGAATGATCACAGTCCTCTGCTTGAAAATACATGACAGCAGAGAAGGGGGAGGCTGGCCTAGGTGTCAGTTAGGTAATTCCATGAAGGAAGAGCAATTTTGATGGAGATGATAATATCCAGTCACCGAAGAGTTCTGTTAATGTCAGTGACCTTGAATACAGCCTTGGAGGAGCATCAACAGGCTTTTGTGTGTGTGTGTGTGGTTGAGTTTTTTTTTCTTTTAAGAATCATGCTCAGTGTTGTCTGCAAAACATCCTTTATCTGCTGGGTAGGTTTTTTGGATGGTGCTGGTGGTATTTTTCGGTTGAGTTGGTTTTTATGAGTGCAATGACACAAGCTATTTAGCTTTATTTCCACTAAGACTGAAGCTGAAGAAGACCATGACATAACTGAAGATGTGAGCTGTATCTAGTTTTGCTTAGACTCCAGAAAGCTGAGTTATTCCCTTTGCATTAACTTTTCTTGTGCCCCTTTATCTGCCAGTGACAAGAACAGTTATTATTTCTGGACCGTTGAGTTAAGGCTATTTAAATTGTTTATTGGTGTACAAAGGCAGATGTGATTTTTGTGGTGGATCATATCATTTTACAATAAACAGATAAAGCAAGATGAGATACCTCAACCTGGTGGGTTAATGGTGAGTTTTAACAGAACTAAAGTTCCATGTGGTGTTCTGAAGGCTCCTGAGTTCATCCAGACCTGGCCATGGCAGCCTTTTAAGGCTTTGGACTGTCTCTAGAGATAAGGCTGCAAGGATGGCTGCAGAGTACGTTGCTTTCTCTTTACAATGGACATATGATCAGTTTTGAGGAGAACTGTTCTCCTCTGGTGCATTGCCCAGCCCTGGGGTGTAGTTTAGGTGAATGTAGCTGTCACGAGTTTATGTAACTCTACCACATCAGCTATGTACATCTGGCATTAGCCACAAGGTTGGCTATGATGTTTTTCTGTGGCTCTTAACATAAACTGAACTGACAGAGAGGTGCTGCAGGTGAAATCTTAGGGCCTTTCTGGAACACCCCAGGCAATAGGAGGACTGGGGAGTCAAATGCAGATCTATTAATTTTGTATCACCTTTGCGTCAGCTCTGGCCTTGGGGAGTGTTCCAGGGTGGACTGGAAGAGGCTGAGATGGGGGCAAATCAGGACATGGCTCAGGCAGACCTACATTTGGCTGTGGCTCTGCCGACAGATTAAACTGGTTTTCCAAAAGATTTTATCATTGGTGTGACTCAGCATCATTAAACTCTAGAGCAATAGCCAAATTGGTGATCAGAAAGAGAACTTGGGGACCATCACTCAAAGTGTGATGGCCTATAATGTCAGAGTGGCATCCAGATGACTCATGTGGTTGCAGGTCTGTAAGCCAATGTTTTTTAAACACAGAAAGGGGTTTGGATAAGCTTCTGAATTGGACCCAACCTTCCAATGGTTTGAGGTTCACCTATGACTATTTTCTAACTTAGGCAACGGCTTAAATTTAGAAAAATAACTTAGTGTGTAAATATTAAGCACTTTGTTTAAATATTAAGCATTGAAATTGCAGGTCCTTTTTTTCACTTAAGCATGGAAATACGTAACCTAACATGCAGAGATCTGGAAGCCAAATCAATTTTGGGACTGGAGTGAGCTCAGCTCATTGCACTTATGAGGTGTATATTGCTTAGAGCTATAACCAAAATGTTCCAGTTCTACTCTGTGCCATGGACTTGCCAATATTTGGGACAAAAGAAAAATTGTTTGCAATTTTAATCATCCAGTGGTAGGAAATGAAGTTGATAATATCTTGATTGCATTTAAATAAGTGTATAAGAGGACAAACCCCCTAATTCTGTGAAGCCTTTTGTGTGTAAACAAAACTTTTCATCCTGGGAGTAGCTGCATGAAAAAGCAGTCCTGCTGTTTCAGCATAATGTATATATGTCCTTACAGCACTGAGGATGTGGATTTTCTCCCTCTGAAAGCCAAAGCAGAATGATACAAAGGTACAGAATTTGCCACTGTGGTGTTTGTTTGGGGATGTTTTGGAAAACAAGGAACTGTTGCGTAAAACCTTCCTCTTTGTTGAGGCTTGTGGTTTATCCTTCTCCCTCCTTCAACAATTACAGTTTCTCAAGAGCAACCTAAGAATTGTTGAGTAAAGGTTGTTTATCTGCTATGGTTTCTCCTGGGGTTGCTTTTCACTCTGGCTGGCACAAAGCTGTCCTGGAAGCTGGAAGCTGTCCTGGTTCATTACAGAAGCAAGCTTGCTAATCTGGGGCTTGGATGTGAATGTTTAGAAAAAGGAAAGGCCTTGTCCACTGTGAGGAAGTAATAGCCTGGTTTAGGTTCACTTCAACTGAGGGGCCAGAACTGGACACAGTATTCCAGATGCGGCCCTACCAGGGCAGAGTAGAGAGGCAGGAGAACCTCTCTGGACCTGCTATTCACAGCCCTTATAATACACTCCAGGATTCCATTGGCCTTCTCAGCCACAAGAGCACATTGCTTGCTCCTGAGCATCCTGTTGTCCACCAGGACCCCCAGGTCCTTTACCCCAGAGCTGCTCTCCAACAGATCAACCCTCATCCTATACCAGTCCATGGGGCTGTTCTTTCCCAGCTGCAGGTCTCCACCCTTGTCCTTACTGGGCTTCATTAAATTTCTTCCTGCCCAACTCTCCAGCCTGTCCAGGTCTCTCCAAATGGCAGCACAGCCTTCAGGTATGTCATCCAGTCCTCCCAGTTTGGTGTCATCAACAGACTTGCTGACAGTGCCCTCTGTTCCCTCATCCAGGTTGATGATGAGTATGTTGAAGTTTATTACCTCCTTGCTTGCCATATTGGTATCCAAAGAGCAATAGCATTTTACAAATGAGAGCAGGAATGACAGCCAAATGAAAACTCCTCCTCATTTATTTAAGACACCATCCAGATCTACCCACTTTGATTACATTTATTGCTTTTTGACCTGTTTGCTCCATGCACTGCATGGATTTAGTAGGATTTGCCAAAGCAGACCTTCAAGCACTGCCAGCAGGAGAAAATCTGACACTGCAGGATGTGAAGCACTCAGGAGGTCTTTCCTAGCTCGATGCATTTTCCAGAGGTGCTTTTTCTGCCTTGTGTTCTTAACAAAGTACTTTCCCACAAGTTGTCATGTCTCCTGCATTGTGATACTCTTCCTCCAAATGCATGGATCTTTCAGTATGTGGGAATGCCCAGAATGGGAACTGAATAGAGAGTGAAGCTCTGAGTCAGGGACTTGGACAGCTTTAGCACCACCTATCATTAGCTTTCCTCTAACTAGGCTGTCGTTCAAATGTGTCTTGAGTTGTTGGTGTCTGAAGGTTACTGCCAGCTGATGATTGTCCAGGCATCCAGGTGGCTTCAGCTCTGTACCTGTTGGAAGCAAACAAACAAATCCACTGGGTTTTGGCTGCTCTTCTTGTTGCACTTTTCAGCTGTTTCAGCCAAAGACTGTCTTCGAGTCTCTGCCAGTTCTCAGCTGCAGGCATTTCTCAAGGCCTGAGCTTCAGGACTGATTTGAGACTGGTTATTTGGTGGTGTGTAGTGAAAGGCTCCTCCACAAAAGCAGTCACTTCCGAGGAGATCAGACATAGCCACACAAGATTCCTTATTAACTGCACCTTCAGAAGCCTGAAATCCCAAGGCTCCTTGATAGCCAAGAAAAAGGTAGATGAGCCCAAGTCCAGCTCATGCAGGTTTTCCTGGAGGGTGATCCATTATAGCCTTCTCTGCAAGGAACCCAAGAAGGTTAACCCAGCCAAACCAGGGATCATCTGGGTCAACACCCACTACCATCACACATGCAACAAAGCTTTGCAGCCACCCTCCGGGGTTCAAAGTGACAGTGCAAGGTGCAGGACCCTGAGCTGGTGGCTGGGAGGGAGCGACGCACGCCATGGCAGCTGTCTGGGCTGCACTTATTATGTGGATAAGCAATCAGCTTCTGTCTCCAGGGCTGTCAATCTGGAACCTTTCACCAGCACTAAATTCACTTTAGAAAAATAAAATAGAGAGACAGAGAGATTAGTCAGACTTCTAAAATGCTTCAAGAAACTTTAATGTTATTATCTAAGCAGAAAGATATCCAGCAATTCCTCAGCTATTTAACATAATAGGCAGTTGCTGACAAACGACGTTATCGAGCCGCGCTCTTGAGTGAGGGAGAACGATACAATCTTGCTTAAATTGTATTTTAACAAACATGCCTATCTAACAATTAAGCTGGAGCAATTTTATTCTAATAGATGCTTTTGCTGCTTAATATAGAAATTTACATGTTCATTTGTAGCCCCCAGAGATCGCACAGCTGCCAGACTCCCAGCTGCCACCACCCCATTCCTCCCCCTACGACTCGCTCTCAGCTTTGGCTACGAGCACTTGATCTAAGGAAGCACTTTAAAATACAAATCCCACTGTTTTCTTGGCCGTGGAGCTGAGCTCGTTGGGTTGTATTTGAAGTTGGCTGTCTGCCAGCCAGACACCCTTACTCACCTAAGCTAATTTTACTCCATCTGATGGCAAAATCGTTCTCCCTCTCCCCATATCAGAACCCTGTTGTGTTACGCACAATGCTATGAAAGCCTGGAAAGGGCAATCCTCCTTAGTGTGCTTGCCCCTTCACCCTGTCCCTCCTCCCATGACGTGGTCCAGGGGCTGTCCTGCCTGGGACCAGCTCTTTGGCCATGCTGGGCAGTTTGGGGCAGGATGAGCACCAGAAGAGGCAGTGGTTCATCAGTGAAGTTCTGCCATCCGATTCACAAGGCGTTGCCCAGATAAGGAGCTTACAGTGGGGGATGGCAGCAGTCAACTTGGGCACTGGCAGCATTTTTCCATTCTCCAGTTACTCTGTAGTTCAGCTTGGGACAGACACGAGCCTAACGTAATACGCTATGTGCTATTTCAAGGAAGTGGAGCCTATGTCCTTCAGGCCAGCCCTTGGAAAGCTTAGTAGATAAGAAACCCCACTCTGAATGTTTCTTACAGTCTCAGATGAGAGGAACAGGTAATGCTTTCTTTTAACTCCTCCAGTGAAATGTAGTTATTTCATCTAAAGCCCCAGAAGCAGGGTGCCCCTAGCTGAGCGTTTCATCTGCACACTTCCTTTTGGCATTGATGTATCAGAAAGCAGCAGGTAGAAATGAACACCTGGCTAACAAAATGGGAGCTGTGAAGGAAACGTGAAATCAGTTACCTGTGGACTACAATGCCAAAAGTGGCATGGTGATGTAGGTACTTGCCTCCTTTTTCCTTTGGGATAAAAAGTAGAAGGCTTTTGGTGTCATCTGCTGTTGGATCTTCTGGTCCTGGTGCTGCCTTTTACCCCAGGACACACCTGAATGCAGGATACTGAGCTAGACAGAGACTGTCTGATCATGAGGTCATTCATATGCAGGAACCAGCAAAACTGTATCCCCAAGCAACAGCAATAAGAAAAAAGCTCAAACTTCTCTATGAATTGATTTGGCATGAATAATTCCATAAGCTGTAGACAAAGGGACATGTTCTCCAGAAGAAATCAATTCGTGTTTTCTAGGGATTTGGCCTAGAGCTTTCTTCTCTGACTTGCATACCACTGTGGCAGTTTGGTAAAACACTGTCAAGCATAATTCACTATGGATTATCTTGTGTTATGATCAGCTGTCCATATCATAACAAGGGACCTCCAAATCCATTATTTCCTCCCCCTCACCCTTGCTGAGTGATAAACCTCATAGCAAAGGTGCCTACAAGTCCTTGAAGGCCAGAGAACATGTTCCACTTGTTTTCCCATTTAAAACAAACCCACTTTTAGTTAACCATAATCAAGGAGGGAGGCGACGCCGCTCCACTTCGCAAAGTTATAATGAGTGCACTTGCTGGAAAAATGTCTAGGTCCTGAAAAATACACTGAGTGTATGGATAGCAGAGCTCCATCTGAGTGCTCTGCACCATCCTGCAAGGTGACAGGAGTGATCATGGTCCCCAGGTCCAGCACTGACCTTTTTTGCAAGGTGCCAGATTGCCTTCTGGGTTGATGAAAAGTTCAACATGAGCCTGCAATGCGTGCGCGCAGCCCAGACAGCAACTGNAATTAGAAGCAGGATGATAGAGCTAGACAACGAGTTTGGGGGATTCCTCCCCTCCTAAAGGGAAGAAGTGCATCTTCTGAAATAACTTGTGGAGGCAGTAAGCTATCCCTGGAAGAAGTGATTCCTGGGCTACTCCGAGGACAGGCAAAACACCACACTGATATATTTTCCATGAACACCTTTTCCCCAGTCTTCTGCCAACTTTCCAGAGGTGAACCAAAATGCCCTTGCAGAGAACTGTCCCAGCAAACTGAGCGCTGTAAATGGAGGTCAGCATTGGACAACTGACTACCAGAAGGTACTTTGGACCAACCGTTTAGCCAAACATAGAGGTGTTAATGCAGACAACAGTGACTGCAGGATGGAGGAGGATGTCTCTGGAAAGTATCTACCAAACCACACCCAGAGCAGGAAAGCAGAGTCTCAGATAACCAGATTCTTGGAAATATTTTCCTCTGCTTAGTGAGTGTCCAAAAACTCCTGGAAAGAGACTCCTGCAGATCTCACATAGGAAAGATTTCAACCTGTGGAAAAACTCTGCTGACATTTGTCGTATGGCCTCTTGTCACTGTCACCTTGTGAAGTGCCTTCCCCTGAAGATGTGGAGGCCACCAGCATAGATAACAATTCTTATGTAGCTGAAATAAAGCATTGAATGGAGGCATTCAGGGCTTTAAAATTAAATGCAGGTAAATTTGTTCTCAAGACTTCACTGGGAGTGCAAAATTGAATCTCATTGTTTTGAAAAGCTGGAACTGAATCAATTGGACTCTTTCAAAAGCTTTTGTTTTCTGCTCCTTTTCATCTCCTTTGGCCAAAACAATTAGCTTAATTTTGTAGAGCTTCAGGAGAAATTGTGAATGGCCCAGAATTTCACTTGCAGCTTAAAAAGAACCCGACAGAAGCAACCCAAACCCCCAAACCTACCTTCAAATAAAAGCCCTCGGGTGTAGATGCTTCTGAGAATAGGCCATGTGAGAGATAACAGCCAAGGTTAGGATTTTCTAGTGCTTTCAATATAAAATGATGGCTTTTTTTTCAGTTACTCATCAAGCTGAAAGTTTTCCTGCTGGTTCATCTCTTAAAATATTTGAGCCAAAGTAGTCTTCTCTTTCCAGGAACAAACTGGGAGGAAATTATTTTGTATTGCCCATTAAAAAAACAAAACAAAACCAAACAACAAACCCAAACAAACTCCCAGCTGTTCCAATGTGAAACTCTCAAACTTCCACACAAAAAGATTTGACATTTGTTAATAGGAGGTGGGGGGCTTCACTCTGCTGATGTGCATATTTCTAGTCCTAGATTTGCAGCTAATTCTGTCTCCAACTGTGCATGTTGTGTGGTTTTGGAGGCCCTGCTCATGAGCTATCAGTGCATGGCAGAGGAAGAGACTTCTGTCCGTGCTCACGTGCCAAAAATAGAGCTTCATTTGCTCACCACCCCAGTTCATTCCTGGGGCAAGGATCTGTGTGCTGAGTGAGGCAGCCCAAAGTTAGCATGTGATAAAGGAGCATGTGATGGTAGTGCTGGGGACATTGTTGTAGTGTCTGTGCATGAGGAACAAATTTTGATTGCACTGTCAGGCATAATTCAGGGATTTCCTAATCACTGGAATCTTGACGCTGCAACCCGACGAATTTTCTTCCATCTGTGGTGGTGTAATTCATGGCTGATTGCAACAGATGGCTGGGGATGGTTTGAAACCATGATGTGGCAGAAAAACTGAAATAGTAAACATTTGACAGTCTTGGGGTCTGTGACACTGTGCACTGTGTGAAGTGTCAGGGTGTGATACGAGTATACATTTGGCACTACCTGGCTAATTTCCTAACCAATGTCAGCAAAATCTCTGCTTGTATTTTTTGATAGCTCACAATGTGCTACTTTCTCCTGGGCTGTGGCCAGGTAGAAGCCACTTGTCACTAAAGACTCTTAAAGTGCTGTCATGGCAGCTTCGTGTGGGTGTGTCATCACCCTTAGCCTACCTAGAGGAAACAAGTTCGGTACCATGAGGGTAGTTGAGCACTGGAACAGGCTGCTCAGAGAGGTAGTTGAGGCCCCATCCCTAGAGGTATTCAAGGCGAGGCTCAACAGGGCTCTGAGCAACCTGATCTAGTTGAGGATGCCCCTGCTGACTGCAGAGGGGATGAGTCAGATGATCTTTGAAGGTCCCTTCCAACCCAGACCCTCCTATGATTCTACACCGAGCAGAGACAGAGCACAAAAGGTAGGAAGGTACAATCAATCCTGTCTGGCTTGCAGGCTGCAAGCTAAGGATAAGTGATGCTTGTCTGGAGAAAGGAAATGCAACTTTTCTTCCTAGTCTTTGCTTGGCTCACAATGTACATTGAGCATGGTGTTTTAGAGGAGATCCAAGTTACCTTTTCAGAAGGTTTTAGAGGCTGTTTTGGTGACGTTGTACTTCAACCACATGCAAGATGTAAATCCTAGGAAAACTGTTCTGCCCTCCTTTAAATTTTGAAGAGTTTTGGAGAGCCTAGAGCAGAGTTAGCATAATATCTGAATTTTTGTGAGTGTCCTTTGAATAAACCTCTGAGCTTTTTGGTCATTGGAAGTGATCTGAGGAAAGTGTCAGAGTTTACCTAATTTGATTTTGGGATAAGCAAACTGGAGAAAAGTAGAGAGTGAAGATAGGGAACAACTCCTTACTCCCTAGCATAGGGAAGAAATGTTCCCACTCCAACAGCTGTCACCCAGAAAATTATACTTTCTGCTTATCACTAATCAAATGTTATCTTTGTGCCTCATTATTCCAAAATCTTCTAGGTAGACCCTGTACAGGTAGTAGAGCATGTGAAAAAACCACATTCCATAGCTGAAGGAGAATATTGCCAACGTTAAAAGCAACATCGGAACTGCCCACAGAGTGCTGGTAGGGGCAGTGGCATTAACATGATGTGCTGAACCCTGTTCAGTGCCCAAGGGAAGGCAGATGAGAAGTTTTGACTGGTCCAAGCTCAAGATTCCAGCTTGAGAGGCAGAACAAGGTAGCAAAAGAGGACTTGGTCAGAGACAGAGTAAGAGCTAATCTAGATGCCCACAGAAGTGCCCTGCTTGGGCTGCTATGATGTTGTAGTGTGACCCTGCTTGCTGGGAATTTGATGATTTAGTGGCAGATTTTTTTGGGCTGTTTTGTTTTTCAAGCCATGCATTACCTGACGAAACTTGCATGTCCATAGCACTGTCCTTTTGCTGGTCATTTTGTGGTTCTCTTGCATGAAAGTCTTTTGAGAACCTTCACATAGAGTTAAAAGAAACTTTGTGCCAGCAGTACCCACCTTCTGATACAGGGTGCAAAGCTCTCCTGATTCTCCCTGCTGCTCACAGGCCACGCTACAACTGCAGACAATGATGTTATAAAGCAGACATTATTTTCAGGATTTTCTTTTTTCACTTAATACAATCACTTGGCTTTATAATTGAGGCTGCCTGTGACATCCTTTTAATCTAGTAATGGTATAACTCTATAACAGTCTATTTGAAATGTCAGCATTAGGGAGGGAGAGCGAGCTGGAGAGCCGGAAAATGTGCTCATCCCTAATGCGATTATTAGTGCTTCTAAATAACTCGTTCAAAAAGAGGGAGACTCAGTTGCTGACTGCTTGTTCAAAGGTTTTTTTCCCCCACCTTGGCATCCATTTTCATCCCTAGCGGAGGTGTAGAAGAAGGGAAGCCAAAGCAATGACATAGCTTCTGCCTTTACCCCTTGCTAGAGAAACATCCTGTTACACCTAATATCCTCCACAGCAATCGCTTCGCTGGCCACAGCCCAGCAAACCTTCCTGCTGGTGCCAGAGCCTCCTGCGTAACAAGAGCAGACACTGGTGACAGCCACTTGCAAGGTGTGGCTCTGACTCAGGCTTCATGTTTGTGCCTTTCTTCATGCATACCCACCCCAAAACATGGCCATGGAGCTGAGACTCATGGTGCCTTCATAAACTTGGTCTTACAGCCAAGCCCAGCATCCATTCCAGTGCTGCCATCTTCTTCTGAGCCTGCTCCTGTGCTTTTTTGTTTTGTTTTGGTTTGTTTGTTTCAGTTTCTTAGTATCATAGAAATATTTTGGTTGGAAAAGACCTTTGAGATCAAGTCCAACCATTACCTAACTCTACCAAGTCTGCTGCTAAACCATGTCCCTCAGTACCACATCTCTGCATCTTTTAAACACCTTCCAAGGATGGGGATTTAACCACCTCTCTGGGAACCCTTTTGGTGAACCTTTGAATATCCAACCTAAAGTTCCCCTTATGCAACTTGAGGCCACATCTTCTTGTTCTATCACTTGGTACTAGGGAGAAGAGACCATCCCCCACCTGGCTCCAACCTCCTTTCAGGGAGTCATAGAGCTCAAGAAGGCTTATAAATAACTGAAGGGTGAATGTCAATAAGAAGGGGCCCATCTCTCTTCAGTGGTGTCTTGTGACAGGATGAAGAGCAGTGGATACAAACTAGAACACAGAAGTTCCAGCCCAGCATGAAGAAAAACTTCACTGTAAGGGCGACGGAGCACTGAAACAGACCTGGACACATTTCTGTGTGACCTGCTTTAGGTGAGCCTGTTTTGGCAGGGATATTGGACTTGATGATCTTCAGAGGTTCCTTTCCAACCCCTACCATTCTTTGGTTCTAAGGTCTCCCCTCAGCCTCTTTTTCTCTATACCAATCAACCACAGTTTCCTCAGCTGCTCCTCCCGAGACCTGTTCTTCACCACTGGCCCATCTGGAGGCCTTGATAGGGCCTCTAATTTCAAAACTAGATTGATGTCATTCAAAGATGTGACTGGATGACAGTGACACAGGGCAAGGAGAGGGTTTGGGAGCATTGCACCTGCACTCTGTGTTGTACTGGCAGTGAGTTTGGCAGAAGCTCTCCCTCCGCTTGTCTCTTTTGGGCACTCCTCTGAAAACTTCTTCTCATATATTGATTTTTATCAATTGGTTGAGGAGCTCAGGAGGAATCCAGTAATGGTAGACTTGGGATTATTTTTGAACCATGTTTTATTCCCTCAGTCAACTATAATGGGACTGCAGGAGGCTTTATGATAAGCTGTAAAAATGCACCGCTGAGTGTGGTGGTTTAATGGTCACAGGGACTTTCACAAAAGAACAGAGTTTATCTTTATGTAGCATCCTTTAAAAAAAATACAAAAAAACTCAGGAAATATTGTACAGGAGAAGGTAAAATAGGCACTGAATGGTTCCAGGAGCTGGGTGCTGCTTTGGAGGGAGAAAGGGTGAAGTGGTAGATAAAGGACGGGGACCATTTACAAGTGGGAAGGATGAGGGGAATGGAAAGTGAGAGTAATGGCAGAAAGAAAATGAATGTGGAGGAGTTGGGCAGTAGGAGAGAGGAAGGGTGCAATTATAAGTTGGGAAAGGAGAGGTGAATGTTCTATTTAAGGCTAGATGCAGAGGAACAGTTTCTGACAGGAGGGGCGAAAATTAGTGGGAGGTGGCTGCTGAGAATGACCAGGGCTGTGAGAGCTGGGCTGATGTCTGGGCAAGGCATTTACCTGACCAACTTGCTGGATTCCTGTGCTGCTTCTGAAGGTGATGGTCCTACCCTGGTGTGTGATTTCTGGAAATAAAAGGGAACATGATTCCAATACTACATTCTCTGACCATGCCACTAGTTTCTGGACAGGAACACTCTTTCCAAAAATGGTCTCTGTGTGGGGTTTGTGTAGAAAGAAAGATTGCTAAAAAGAAACACATTCAGGCAGACCAAGCATCCAAACACCACCCTTGGGATAAGATTGCCCAAAGATGGCACTGTCAAAGATAGTCCTTTGTGGTTTTAATCCAGAGTGATCATATAGCTTCTGCAACGTGGCCTGTGATGACAAACCTCAAAGAAAGCAAGGACCTATTTGAGCTAACACACTGCTCTTGTATTTGACATGAAATGAGGACATGGCTCTCTTGAACCCATTGGGCACTCACTGCATGAACAGCCAGACAGTTCACATAGCAGGATCAGAAGGGCAAAATAAGATATGGTACCTCTAGGATGGCACCTCTTGCTCCTCCCATTGAGAAAGGAATCTCCCAGCATCACTTTACCATCAACATTCCAACAATCAATGTAAAATCCAGCACCAGAGTATTCCTGTTACAAGTTGTGTCCACTGCTGTTAGAAGCTCCTTATTAAGCCTTGAGAATGCTGTCCCCACTTCAAAGACCTCCCAGGGCTTTAAGACATGTAGAGATACGGAGGTCTGTAGCTGTTGGTAAAAAGAGATGAGAAATAATTTCCTTGCCCATGCAGAATGTAAGGGCATGGATTAATTTTATGCAGATGAAGTGCCTAGGTTAAAAGAACACTACCACCATCTCTCAAACAAATTCCCAAACAAAAACCAGGATCTCATGACTGCAGAAGGAAATAGTGAGAGAAAATGCTAAGGAACCTGAAGGCTGAAGAGCTTTTATTCTTCTCTCTGAAGAAGAGTAGTGTAGATTTAATGGTCTCAGGAGGAGGGATAAGGAAGCTACAAGCAACAGAAGTAATTATAGTAAACTGTGCAGAAAATTAGCCTTTCTGAATGGGCTTATGTCTTGGCCATTTGTCAGTGAATAATATTAGCTTTTCCTTTAGATCTTCCCAGTCAGAGTTTCTTACAGAATGAAATCCTTGGAAGCCTGAAGCTTTCCTTAGGGTGCTGCAAGTTCCTCCCAGGTCACTACCCTCCAGGGAGCATCATGTGGGGACACCCAGCAGGAGCCAGATGGACTGGGATGCTCTTCGTGCGAGCCTGGGATGTTGTGCTGTGGTACAGCAATGGAAGTGCCACTGTGGATTTCCAGTTGGTGCCTTTTTGCCTGAGATGAACCACTGAAAAAACCCAGAAAATATCCAGGAGAGAAGTGCTGTATCCCTCTGACCTGCTTCCTACCCAGCTATGTGCATGCTGCCTACCTTAGGCATTAAGGCTGTAAAAGCTCATTGTCAAATCAATTCTGCTCTTCTTGAGACCAAAGAGACCAGGAGTGTGCCTTGAAAGACTCCAAAACTTGCCCCTCCCTGATGATTTGCAAAGTTTAATTTCTGTAATGGGCTCTGGTGACAGAGGCATTCACTGTTTTTCCAACAGGAATTGCTGAATGTATGAATGACTCATTCTGTAGGCGGGAGATATAATGGCAGCCTTCGATATCCTGATCTTAGGGTGGGGAGGGTGTGTGGGAGGGGAGGAACGGGGTACACTTGCAGTCAAATTATCCACCTTGCTTCCCCTTCCTCAGACAGCCCCTCCTTCTCTCCAAGTCTCTTCCTGGCCTGCTATCAGGATAATGCTGAAAAGAGGGAAAGGGAAGGCTGAAGGACCTCCTGTGGGAGATGAAGTTTATAATATATGCATTTGCCTGGAAATGCCATAAGAAATTAATATTTGTTACAGAAACAGTGGGACTGCATTAATATTTTAATATTAAATGAATATTTAATTTGAAAGCTTTGATTTGAAAGTGAACGAGACAGCCATGACATGAACAGTTGTGCTGTTCCTGTTAAGAAATGTTAATGATTTATTGACAGTGTCGGTAGCGATAACTTTACACCGTTTCGGTTACATAATGCCTTTGAAATATTGGTGAAGTGATTACTGACAACAAAAAGCAGCCTGGCTGCAGCAGCCCTTTGGGGAAGGGCTTCTGTGAGAGAGGAGTGTCATTTCCTCCAGAAAGAGGATCCCACCTGGTTGCTCAGAGCCGGGCTGGCTCTGGTGTTGGGTGGTCCCCCTCTCTCCAACATAAGCGTCCTACGCCAGTTTTGGCCATTTCTCTTGCCTGAGGTTGCCCCAAGCCAACTCATTGCCCTGGCAGTGGAGTAAGGCTGAACCCAAAGGGGCTGAAACCTTCCCAGAGTCAGGCTCCTCAGCTGGGTTCCCACAGTGACTCCTGTCATGGATCTTGGCACTTTTATAGCTGAAAGTGACTTGCTCCAGGCTTTCATAGGGCTTTTCTGGCTGAAGATGGCTTGGCGNTAATCTTAAACATCAAAAGCATTCTAATCACTCAAGCAGGTTTGCTTTGTACATTTTAAAGGGTTGTTGAAGCTGTACCTGTAGTTTCTGGGAGCTTTCTTAGGGTTTCGCTCTGAGGTGTGAAGGCAGAGAGGGAACAGAGGAAATCAAACAAGTCTGCTACCTCATAAGCATCTTAAATTGCAACTGAAACTGGATGTCCTTGGCTGAACATGGCTCCAGTGAGCCTCTTCTTGATGCCTACAGCCTGTAGGTGTAGGTTGTGAGGACTTTCTGCCTGTAGTTTTTAAACCCCCTTGAAAACTCTTAGGAGAAGCTCTCTTCTGCTGAATAAATAGGCATGTGGAATATTTCTGTGACATGGTCTGTTACCCATTAGCTCAGAACAAGGAAAATTCATCTAAAAAATAATTAAAGAGACACTTTGGCATGGTGTCTTGAAAGCTGTACCATGCTGTAGGTTCCCAATTCCAGAAATGTGTTTCTTCTTAAGGCCAATCTTTGCACAAAATTAAGAGAAAAATGAAACCTAAATTCACAATGTGACCCAATCTAAACAAACAGAGAGTATTTTTCTTCCTTTTTTTTTTCCTTTCCCCCCCCTCCCCCTCTTAATTTTGTGCTATTGTTACAGTCAGCCTTAGTAAAAGTAAGTTAGTGGAATGAGGAAACAAGAAGCCCATATAGGATGTGGTTGAAGGCCTGATTCTTGAGCACGATAGTCTTTCTTGGTTTTCAGTTGCATTTTTTTGATGGCAATCATGGTGAATTTAGTCTTGGCAAAAGATGCTAGACATAGAAGGATGGAGGCTTTAACTTGTAGAATAAATACCAACACATGTGTTTGTCTGCTGCACCCCTCTGCCCTGGTCCCTCTGCCACCGCCTGGTACCGTCAGGCGGATTCTAGGTGAGGTTTTGAGAAGTGAAGGCTCATGATCATGGAATCATTAAAGGTTGGAAAAGATCTTCTAGATCACCAAGTCCAACCATAACTCAGCTACCATGACTAGTAAACTATCTCCTGAAGCACCACATCTACACATTTCTTGAACACCTTCCAGGGATGATGACTCCACCACCTCCCTGGGCAGCCTGTTCCAATGCCTGACCACTCTTGCAGCAAAGAAACTTTTCCTAACATCCCATCTAAACTTCCCCTGGCACAACTTCAGCCCGTTCATCCTATTGCCAAGATGGTGTCCTTCAACAAATCATAGAATTGTTTCAGTTGGAAAAGACCTCTAGGATCATTGTCAATGTAACACCACCGTGGCCATTAAATAATGTCCCAAAGTGCCACATCTACTGGTTCTTGAACACCTCCTTGATAACCTCAGTCACACTTGACCAGGTAGAAAGAGAGCAGCTGTCACTGCAACCTGCTCAAAACCTAGCAGTTGAATATGCAAACATCAGCTTCTCTTCACTTTCTCTGGTATAGCTGGAAACACAGGCACCAACATACCTGTGTAGGTCCTGATTTTGGTTGATTTGCTCCAGCCTAAACAATGCAACTCATCACCCCACTCACCTTTGGTGAAAAAACTGCCCCCATTGCCCATGAGGTAATGGCTGCAAACCCCACATAGAGCTTTCCCATTAAATATTGGCAGCACCTTACTTACCACAGAGGCTGCACTGTTTTGGAGCACATGGCATTGGGAGGACTGAAATCTTGTGAATGCTCCTACCAAAGCTGATTTCATTTGTGGACAGAAAGCCTCCCTGGTTTTTCATAGTAACTGTCCAGTAAACTATTCTGACAACAATTCAAGTCTGATCAAATTAAAACCAGTCCAACCTTATTTTTAGCAATGAGCTGAACTGCAAAGATTTTGGTATCCTAGAAAGAGTTGCTAACCTTTCTGGGCAGGTCCTAGAGCATTTCACAGCAAAGGGTATCATCTTGTATAAATATTGTGAACTGTGGAATTTAGGGAGATTTGTATTGCACTATAGAAATGTACTTTAGAGAATTAATTTTGAAGTCTGTAGGTTTAAATGTTTTTCTAAAAATAGCCTGGGATATATACAGGGCTTTGTGCTTCCATGCCTATTTAGTTTTGGAGAATGTTTTAATGTATTATTTGGGGTTTCATTTGATGCATTTTTCTTTTTCCCCATTCTTTTTTTAAAGCATTGGTGGCAAAGGAATGAAAGGAGGCTATTTTTTGCTGCAGGAGAAATTTTGATATTTCAATTCCAGGTTTTTGCCTCCTGAGGAATTGTCTATTTTCTTGAGATTCTTAACCAGGTCACTCACATAGTCATCGGTTTAATTACCTGCCTTAGCAGGTATCTGAGCTGCCATTTCAACAGTCCAGTCCACTTAGCATCTCCAGTTCTGTGCACAGATGTACTGGGGCAACAGCAAGCAGTTTTAAAACCAGGATACATGACATATCCTCCAGTACAAACAAGGTTATGGTTTTCTCAGATCCAGTTCTCTGCAGCTTTTATAGCTGTCCACATGATGTTTTCTGTTTTTCTCTGCTAGTGGGCAAACAGGGTTTGACACTCAATAGTGAGCTGGACAGCATCAGAGAGCTCTGCTACGTCTCACTGGAGAAGCAGGTATCACCTCCCAGAGCAAAGGGAGTTTCTGAAAATCCTGTTAAATGCATTAACAATGAGCTGGGGATAAAGTCAAAACCCTGCTTAGACCTTTCGATTGAGAGTTGCCATACAACTGCAGCCGGTGGTGGGTCTTGGCTGGAAATGTATTTGTGCATTAAGGCAGCTCGAGATGGATTTCACCAGTTTAAATGCAGCTTTAGTGCAGACAAAAGCAATAGGGGGGTGGTGGGGAAAGCACAGGCTGCCACCACCCTCACATATGGCAGTTGTTTCCTTCAAGGTTTGCTGTCTTGTATTTGTTTCATGCAGTTGACATATCAGAAAGCCACCAGTGCCAAATTCTTAACAGCCTTCCCTCAACCTGCAGCTTTTAGTGAGGGCAGTCCTCCAACCTAGTTGTGTTTTGTTGTTGGTTTTCTTCTCCCTTCTGCTTTTCATCTGCCTGGTTTCTATTTCCACGCTTTCTGTTCCTTCCTTCTCCCTTTTGTTTTGTCTTGTTTGTTTTGTTTTTTTTTTCCATATTTGAGGAATCTCAGTTGCACTGAGAAGCCTGAGAGGTATGAGTGGAATGTTTTGATTTAATACATCCTTGCCTGAAATTTCTTTTGACAAATTAATTAATATCTCTGGATTCTGGGCATAGAGCACTGGAGGGGCACAGGGAGATGAAGCCACCAGGATGCAAGGCTGGTGTGAGGATGGCAAAGGGGTCAGGAAGGGAGGACTCTGGAGTGATTGCTTCAGGTGCAAGGGGATGACAGATGAAGTTATGAGATGATGAGATTTTTTGAATTCTGAAGCTAAGCACATGACAGAAAGGATGAGATAGATCTCCCAGGCAGGCAGATGATTGCCTCTGCAATGCCAGGTCACAGAGTCACAGAATAGTAGGGGTTGGAAGGGGCCTCTGGAGATCATCTAGTCCAACCTCACTGATAAATTAAGTATGCCTAAACCAGGTTGCCCAAGACTGCAGCATCCAGGTAGGTTTGGAATCTCTCCAGAGAAGGAGACTCCACAACCTCTCTGGGCAGCCTGCTTCAGGGCTCCAGCACCCTCACAGTAAAGAAGTTCTTCCTTAAGTTGAAGTGAAACCTCCTGTGTTCTAGCTTGTACCCATTACCCCTTGTCCTGTCACTGGCCAACACTGAGGAGAGCCCAGCCCCATCCTCATAACCTCTGCCCTTTAGATTTTTATATGCATTGAGAAGAACCCTCTCCAGTCCTGCCTGCCTTGCTCTGACACTCAGGGTTCAGGTGCAGTGTGCAGTTTGGCAGAGGTTGGTTCAGATACCGGGCACATTGTGTTTGGGCTGAGAGGCTTCTGTCCCAGCTTGGGGCAGAAGTTAGCCCTTGGTTTACAGGGTGATCTCGAGGACCGGGTCCGGATGAGGATCAGGTATGTCTGGAGGCTTGGGAGTGTTTTGAGTCAAGGACTTGACTTGGACCCTGTGTGCTGTGAAGACAGGACAAACTGCTCCATTCAGATCTGCTGCTGAAGGCTGCGTCGGCCTGGCTGGGAGGGTTCCCCACTTGGCTCCACACCACGTGTGCATGGGACTCTGCAGCTGTGTTTTTCAAATGCCATTCAAATGAAAGCAGAAGGGGAAATCCCATTTCTCTGGGAATAGCTCTCAAATGCAGAGAGAAGCTTTTCCTCTGAATTCTGTCTTTTGGCTTTCTTGCTGCAGAATGACACACAATGTCTTTCTCTTGATCAATTTGTTTATCATTTGCTTGATTTTCTTCTTCAATAGCAAGACGCAGCAGGTTTCTCCTGCTAGTCCTGTTAGTACTGGCATTGGAGCAGAAATTTGGGAAAACATTTGGGTATGTTAAGCTTTCTTGTGGATGATGCCCGTGAATACCAAAACATGGCCTGATGTGTCTGAGTTTTCTAGATTATTCCTGAGCCCTGTATTTCCATCTGTCTGTCTGAGCCCTGCTCCTTGTCTCGCCCTGTGCACGCTTACCTGCCAGCACCAGACTTCACTTCTGGTTTTCAGAGCAGCTCATGTAGCTTTTCTGATGTAGTACCATGAAGTGCTGACTATGCTTTGGGGGACCTGAGAGAGAACCAAGCAAAGCCTCTTCATCCATCCATCCATCCATCCACCTCTCCCACCTCTGGAATCTACATCTCCTCCAGCAGCTAATACCATCCTGCCTGAGGGAGCCCACCCTGCTACTTTTGCTGTGGTCCTCCTCTGGAACAGCTGATAATGACCTCTCTCTCTTCAGTGTTTCAAAAGTGATGTATAGCTAGAGCAAAGTGTCAGAGCAGAGCACTGGAAGACCGATGACCTCCCATGTATCTTCTGAACAGGTACCCAGCTTAGCAGAGGCCCCATATGCCTTTCCAAGGCAGCTCCCTGCCCTCCCTGCAGCCATGCTATTTATCTTGTGGGGAAAACAGTAATGGGTCATAGAGCAGAGTTTAGGCTCCAGAGCTCACCCAGTCCTTGACCTCTTGGCTAAGACTTGCCAGTGGGGCAGTGACTAATTAAGGGCAACTGCAGTGGTGTGGTTTGTGCTGTGATACATGCCTCTTTGGGTGGAACCTATCTGCTACTGTGGTGTCTGTTTACAAGACAGACCCCTGTGTCATGTGAGCCCCTGTCTTCTGTATCTTTGAGTTGTTTGACTCTCTGGTGCTGTCCAGTAAGTCTTTGGTTCAGTGAAACAGTATTTTCTCCTTCTCCATAACCATCCATGATTTAGTCTTGGCTGGCTTATTCCTGTGCATCCCAGAAATGGATATGAGGTGGTGCCAGCAGATGTCAGGGTGAGCTTGTGGGTCCTGTCATGGACAGCCTTCTCTTGAGGTACAGACTGCAGCCAGGCGGCCCCAGCAAACTGAGAATGCTCAGAGCTGAATAAAGCAATGGCAAAGGGCTATGTGGTCCTCCTGCAGGTCATAAAGCACCTACCAGTGTTTGAAAATCATTAGGAGATGCAAATCACAGGGGCTCTTTCCCCCTTCCTGCTCAACTGTCTGCTTATCTTGGTCCTCCTTCCTTCCCAACCAGATCTTATTCTTTTCCCCCAGCATTTGACCCAACTCCAGAAATACTTTTGGGTGAGATGGTTTGGGAACCCCATAATACATCTTGCATTTTGGAAAACCAAGGTATCTCCTTGTGCATTCTCCTGGGTTTTACCTCCTGTTTTGTCAACATCTGATAGTTCCTTCTCTTGGCCCCTCATTGGGCAAGAAATGCAGAAGTGATAAAAATTGTGTTCTGTCATGCTGTGTTTCAGCATCCTGGTGTCATCTGAGTATATTAAATCTCTGTGCAAACAGACATTTAAAAGGGGCAGAGGTCTCTGAGCAGGACTTTTGATTCTTGGGCAACTCCAGGAGGGTCTGGGGAGGGTGCTGGAGATCACTCCTGCCATGGGCACACAGGGATGGCTTTCAACCACTCTAGTGGTGTGGGGCTGGCTGGGCACGGTACCGTGGGCACTTGCTGAGACCCAGGAGATCTTTCCTCCTCTCAGTATCCTTTGCTTTAGGCTGTGATTTTGCTGCCCCCATCAGTCTGCCGGCTTAGGAACCTGCCTCTTGTGCCTGTGTGGTGCTCTCCCAGACAGCGGGGACTTGACCCTGCAGAAGTGAGAGGCAATAGGCCTGGCCCCAGAGTCTCCTCCTGGGACCCACTGGGCCTGCTCACGTCAGCCTTGTGCATCCTCATTTGTGCATCTCGAGTCACAGGGATGCGGCCTTGGAGTGGTGGTGACTGGGTATCAAGTAAGTGAGGTCAGTAGTTGTTCTTTTTGTGCCTGGGTGAGGATTTCATCTGAACACCCAGAACTGCACACCCAAAACTGCAGTGTGCAGCCCAAATGAAACTGGACTGGCTGAATTAATCAGCATTTACATGGTTCAATTGAAGAGAAGTAGTGTGCTCCATCGCTTACATCATCTACTCTGCCTTCTGGCTCTCACCACAGTGTTGTAGGATAGAGATCATTCCCCCACCCCCAAGAATATTTCAAGAATGTGGTGAAAAAAAACCCAAAGAATATGTAACTTTTCTGAAAATATGATATTTCATGAGGGAAATTCAAAGGATAAAGTAACCAAATTCCAGGGGAACAGGCATCTGTATTGTTAGGAAATACAGCTCTCTGCAGGGCAGAACGGAGTGCTATGCCAGGGCTGAAGGAGAATTTATAGCCACTGACTGCAGATTACCTTACAAAATTACTGGTACCTTCATAAAGTCATCAATTATATGTTTAGCCTTGATTGTCATTTATTGCACTGCTTAATTGTTGAGTAAACTTCTCCAGATTAAATGGTGTATCCCAAATTGACACAGAGCTGGTTTATTGATGTGAATTAACAGAGTGGGTATTTTACCTGGGGGACCAGCAGTAGAAGAGACTCCTATCCACTGGTAAAGGCAACATAGTGCTGGTGTGGTGAGTTCTGCTCAAGCTAGTGTAGCTGTATGGAATGAGGAGTATGCAGACAATGGTTATAATGAGCCCTTGGGTTGTTGGGAGTGTGGCAGTGAAGCAGCACATGGATTTTTAATCGTTCATTCTTCTTAAAACAGGAGGAGGAGGAAGGACAGCTAGAGAAAACATTTGAAAACTGTCAAATTTACCCTGAGTCCAAATTAGTTCTTCTGGTAAATCTTTTCCAAGACAGAATGTTTGATGGATTTTTTTATTGTTGCTCTTTCAGTTATTAGCATTTCTGTATTTTCTTGGGCTCACGAGGAGCTGTGGCCACGTTCCACCTTACACAACCCATTTCACCATCGTGCAACCAAGTGAGTGGCTCGTTCTGTCTCTTAATAAGTGCTGGACTTTATGGGCTTCACAACACAGAATGCCCAAATCCCTTTTTCTTTGAAGCTATTCTCAGCTCTTTGGGTTTCATTCCTTGCTGTTCTGTGGAGGCAGCATGATTCCTATCATACCATTGTTGATTGCATAAAATATTCCCTGAATCCAACACGTTGCATTAAAATCTGGTGTCTGGGCTCTGTCTGATTCTGAGCAGAGTAGCTGTTGGATTGTGTTTCAGCCACCCCCAACCCAAGCCAAGTTTGGAGAGACTTGATTGGGATATCGGTGAGGGGTAAAAACCATGCAAAGCTCTGCTGTGATTGATGGAGTTGTGCACAGCAAAGACAAATATGTACAAATACTTGCCCAAAATAGTAGGGCCTCAATTCAGCTGTAACTGGCAGACTTCTCAGCTTGACTTTCAAGAAACATTGGTTTTAATTGACCTTCATGTGAGTAACTTGAAGTGCTAGACTCTGCTGTTCACAAGGAGAGTTTCAAGCGGTGGAGTCTCCCACCCTATGTAAAATTAGTAATTTTTCTATATCATGAGTGATTAAACCTGACCCCCAGGGAGCCAAAAATAATGCTGTGTGACTTCCGTGCCTAATTAACACAGAACAAATGTGAAAATGTGTACATTACAGTAAATTGTGTGCTAATTGGCCTTGCAGAAGTACTAAAAATGAGGAAGAAATGGGCACATAATTTCAAACATATTTGAGAGGTTTTGCAGACTGCTTACAAATAGGAGGGGGGCGGGGGGGGGGGGGGGAAGGTCCAAATTTGACAAACCCATTATTTGTTATGATTTATTCACTCAGCTCTGGTCTCGAACCTGGGAGTTATTGGCAGCTCAAGCTAAGATTCCTGCTGAGTATTTCTACTTATAATGACTGCATACAGCATGTAGCTCAATGTGATTTTTTTTGGCATACTATCACAAATATCTATTTTAATTCCTGTCTCTGTATGTGTATCCAGGGTTCTTTCCCCTTTTTTTCTTGTGAAAACACCTCTAGATGCAGGACAATATCCTGCTCCCTTCACTTAGGAGAATACTCCACTGGAGTTCAACAGGAGGATTATTCTCCTTGGGTAGAAACCCCTCTGCCAGAAGGACTGTACATCACTTCAGTACTGGCTTAAGCAGGGAATAAGTGTCCATCTGTGTAGGGTAGAATTTCATCTGTTGTCAGGGAAGTTCGATCTGACCCATACACTTAAGAAATCCCAGATTTACTCACTATTCCTAAAATCACATCTCTTCTCTATTCTTTATGGCTCAGAAGAGTTTATGTCTCACATTTGCATTGCACTTTTGCTGTATCTTAGAAATAAAACTGATTGAACTTGTAGTTCATGCACCAGAGCTAAGTTCCATCTTAGAATCATAGAATCATAGAATGGTAAGGTTGGAAAGGACCTCAAGGATCATCTAGTTCCAACCTCCTGCCATAGGCAGGGACACCTCCCACTAGTACAGGTCACTCAAGGCCTCATCCAACCTGGCCTTGAACACCTCCAGGGAGGGAGCAGCCACAACCTCCTTGGGCAACCTGTGCCAGTGTCTCACCACCCTCACTGGAAAGATCTTCCTCCTAACATCCAGTCTAAATCTCCCCTCTGCAAGTTTAAACCCATTGCCCCTTGTCTTGTCATTACAAGACCTTGTCAATAGTCCCTCCCCATCCTTTCTGTAGGCCCCCTTCAGATATTGGAATCTTCTACTTGCTTCTGTCTTTGCTCACTTCTGAGCTTTAAGCTTTCCTTTTGTAGCAAAACAACTCCAGAATTAGTTAATGAAGTCATAGTCTGATGCACTGAAGTGTTGCCTTTAGGTCACGCTGAGACCCTTCTCTTTTGCCAGGAATATTGTAAGAGATAGAAGGTCAAGTATGTTCAAAATGAAATGGTGCAGTGCCATCAAGTTGAAATGTTTCAGTCATTTTCTGTGATGATTTCAGCCAAATCATAATGTCCTTCAGAAGCATTGCTGTTTCACCCAATTAGCTTTTTGCACTGGAAAGACTGGAACCCACATTATATAAGCTAAGGAGCCTGCTCTCCCAGATGTGATGTGGGCACAGCTCCTGAGGAATTCAGGGGAGCTGTTGAGTGGAGAAAGCAGTGTGTGTGTCCCTAGGTTGGCTCTTGTTTAAGGGTGAACAGATTCATGTTACATTTTTGTATTATTTGATTTGTCCTTTACAGGTTAAATTAGAATAGTCAAGTGCCATACCTGGCACTGATCTTACATTGTTTCTGCTGAGCAGGCATATACACAGAAGTGTCTTTTTTGCATCTCTCTGAGTTCTTTGGGGTGTTTATGGGTATTTGGACCGTGATATAGTTTGTTTCCTCTTGATCATTGAGAGGTTTAATGGCTCTGAGGTCTTTCATTAAAAATTTTTTAGCTGTCACCAGGCTTTTGTACCTTTCCTCTAAGCAGAGCTGTGGAGAGAAGCTCTGTACAGTTAGAAGAGCTGGTTGCCTGGAGCCCGATGACTTCTGGTGGAACTTTGTGGTTATATCCAACATCTCTGAAATGCCAACTGTACATTCTTGAGCATTTGCAAATTAGTAAGACACTGAAAACGCCTCTCTTGAAAGCTTTGCAAGCATGCAGCAACTCCTTCTCATTGAAAAATTTCCTTTCATTAATTTTATGAGGCACGTTTTAAGCGTAAGCAGCGATAACAACCTCACACTAACAAGGCAGTCTGTGAAAGCACCAAGATCCTAGTCCCAGGAAACATTCCTGTGTGATTGCTGTTAGAGGCTCAGAGGAAAGCAAGGTGTGACAATCATTGAGGTGGAGATAGAAGGAGAAGGTGAGATGGGTTTACGGGGTCCGTGGCTGAATTCCGTGTGATGTAACTTAGTTCTGCTGGACTTTTTCTCAGGGGAATAGTGGCCTCTAAGCTCAGCGTGCTACTGCTAAGTCATTTCCACTTACGAAGCACTTAGAAAAATCCTTTTTGTTGCCATCAGGGGGAGCTTTTGAGATCTTTCAAGAATGAAAAAAAAAAAAAAAAAAAGGGG
>WBNM01026920.1:34438-161009 GCA_013399055.1 Ramphastos sulfuratus
CGCGCGTGTGTGCAGCCGAGGCGTGTGTACAGCCAGCTGGGAAGTGTATGCAGCGGAGGTGTGAGTACACCCAGCTGTGACAGGAGTGTGTGGCGGAGGTGTGGGTGCACTGAGCTGCGGTGTGCGTACACCGAGGTGCGTGTGTATGTGTGTGTAACGGAGGTGCGAGTACACCGAGGTGTGCTTGTGTGTACACCAAAGGTGTGTGTACACCAAAGGTGTGTGTACACAGAGCTCCGCGTGCGTGTAACAGAGGTGTGTGTACACCAAGGAGTGCATGTGTGTACACCGAGGTGTGTGTACACTCAGCCGTGAGAGATGTGCGTCTGCGTACACTGAGCCGTGCGTGCGTGTAGCAGAGGTGCGTGTACACCAAGGTGCGTGTACACCAAGGTATGTGTACACCGAGCTGTGCTTGTGTGCCTCGCAGCATCCATCTGCCCGGCAGTGCCTGTGGGAGCACTCTAGGCTGCCTCTTTCCTGCGTGCACCGGGTGAGAGACACCGGGGCTGGGCAAACTGGCTGGAAGTGTGTGCTGGCAGGAAAAGTTATGTAAACTTTTGCATAGGCAAATGGCAGCACCCTGGGTAGTTTCTTTCTGTCTTTCTGCGTGCACGGATTAAGAAGTAGATAGGAGAGGGAGCTCTTGCGGTGGGTTTTTACCACCTTTTCGGGTTGGAAAAATGTAAACAGAGCGTTTGAAAGTAGCTTGTCAGTGTGTGTGTGTGCAAAGCGGTGCGTGAGCCCAGCGTGTGGCTGCAGAGAAACGCACATCTCGGGTCCCTCTGCGATTTCCTGAGTTTTATCAGCTCTTCAGCGCACGTCGCCGTAACCTTTTTAGATGCAATGCTAGCATGTGGTTTCCAAAAAGCTATAAAGGAACTTTTGGCTATTGTGAAAAGCTCAGATGAATCAAATGAGTTTATAAAGTTCCCAGCCCCTCGGCACTCGGTGAGGGCTGGGACCGGCACTGCAGCCAGAGGATGTCTTGAGTATTTTTGTCTTCCCCTTAGAAATGGCAAGTGTAGCACACACGATTGTAAGGTCAAATAGCCCTATAAAATCATTTAGCACTCAAAGCAGCTACCAGGCTGAGCTGTCTGAGCTAAACAATAACGAGGAATATTGCACTTTTCTGATTTAAATTTTATGAGCCCATCATGAATTTGGGTCCTTTTCTCCACGCTCGCTCCCACTCCCCCTCCCTCCTCCCGCCACCTCCCGCCCTCTCCCCGCTTTAGTGATAAAGTGCAGCAAAGTTGTCGTGAAATCGGATACTTTTCGGAGGGTTACAAACCCTTATAAACGTCGCCACATCCATCTTTGCTCTGAAGGAAGTCATGGAAAATGGAAATGCCCTTTAAAAAAAAAAAAAATAAGAGAGAGAGAGAGAGTGAAAGAAAAGAAAAAAGAAAACAAGTCAGAGAAATGGGTATTAGGCGGTGGGGGGAGGAAGACATGTTTTACAGTTCTTTTGGCAAGGAGATTCCCTGAAAGTACAAAGTTTCCATGTCCTAGGATGCCTTAAAGAGACAGGGAGGATTTCCCCTTTCCCTTTGCCTGGAGTCACTTCCTAGCGGGAGGCAGCAGATGCTTGTGCCGGTGGCACGGCGGCTGCTCCAGCCAGCCCAGCTCGGTACCGCTGCTGCTCCGCTCAGCCCAGCTCCCTCTCCCCTGCCACCCTCGCTTTCGCGATCTTCCCTGTCCCAGTTGCCCCATCCCTGACCCATGCGACTGTCCTCTTGCAAGAAAGTTGCTTGGTCCCAAGGAAAGCAGAACCAAAGATGAATTCAGTAGTGCATTTCTTTTAACTTTCCCCAGTCACAACTGCTCTGCTTGCTTGTAAGGAGGGGACATGGGGTACGTATGGGTGCTGGGGTGGGCAGGAGGTTCTGGGCATTGGCTGATTGCTTTTACCTTCAATAGAACAGGCAGATGAGTAATTGCATAGGTGAAATAGATTATGTCTTTATTTTTCTTGACTTTCTCATAGTTCTCTGGTTTGTAGTCTTAACTTAAAGCCCTGAGCTCAAAGTGCTTCTCTTCTAAGTTGGGAAATGCAGAATTTGGTTTGCACAGATCTTATCAGTGGCAAAACACTGTCAGTGTGTTTTGTAATGTGCTTAACTCAACACCTAAGCCCCCGTGTGTGTCTTTGCTGCAAGTATCTTTAATTCGTACAACAGGGAGCCTAGACAAACACACACAAAGATCATTTGTAGTAAAATACTTTAATTGGATGGGGGAGGTTGGGTTGTTGCCTGTATAAAACACTTGACCCATTTTATGCATGGAAATAACATTCCACTGTGAAAAATGAAAAGAAATGCCCCAGTTTAGCACCATGGAGCTCACAGCTCAGCCCGGTAGGACTTTGTGATTTTTATTTTATTTTTAAGCTCCCTCCTCCCCCCACCCCACACACTCTTGAAGAGGAGCCAGGTTTGGCTCTGTGTGTAAACACCTGGAAGAGGTCCAAGAGGAACTCACTTGGAGTATCCTCTGCACACCACAGCCTCCCAGACCTGCAGCAAGCTTAGGGAGAGATTACGCTTTCCTCAATGAGGAAATCAAGGGTTCTGGCTGCCAAAACTCTTGGCTTTCTCATTTTCACTGTTTTGGGACGTGAGAGACTCAGGAGCCCTGTTCTGCCATTGAAGCTGCATCTGTAGGACCCCACTGAAATCAAGAGCCCTTCTGGGTGTTAGAGAGGGGGATCGATGCTAGCACAAACTTGCTAACAATGCCAGAAGTGAGTTTCTCCCCAACTTCCATCCCAGTTGCAAATTGGGAAACTGTGTGATTGTGCGTATCAGAGGGAGAGGGCAGGGTTGACTAAAGAAACCTTTTTTCAGAGTCCTCTGTCTTCATCTACTTTCTACCCCCTGCCCCCTGCCTGTGCTGACTGTTCCCCTTCCACCTTTCCTTGCTGCCTTCCAAGCCATAGAGGATCTACATTTGTACCTACAGGAGAAGCCTGTCGTGTCTGTTAGAAACCTCACGCAGGACCCAAGTTGTATCAGCTTCTCTGTCTGAGCCCTGATACAACAGAGCTCTTCTGCTAATCCAGGCTACAGGAGTTTCTGTCTGGAGCCAACTCTCCTTACGTCACCCTCTGCTGCAGTATTCAATTTGTTTTCATAAATGGCTAATTTTACAGCGTGGTTAAGTGGGTTCGTCACTGTGCTGGGCCATGCCCTGTCTCTCTTTGATAGGCAGTCCTCACTGCCAGGCTCTGCCAATTTTCACGCTGGTTGGCAGTGATGTTGTTGCTGCTCTGTTTGACTTCGCTCATATCTGTTCTGGCATTTGTCAGGGAAAGCTGCTGGGGAAGGAGAAGCCTGACCCATTGATCTGCGTTACGCAAAGAGCTCAGGAGCGTTTTCGGCGCCGGGCTGTGCTCCGCCGGTGCAGCTCCCGGCTCGTGTGTTCTGCCTCCCCTCCCTGGGCCACATAGTTCTTGGACAAACGCTCCTTGGATGTGCGTACCTACCACACAGCACAGTACATCCCTCTTGTAAACACACACATGTGCACATGGTATTAATCATGCGAGTTTGTGCTCTTCCCCCGAGGAGCCTTGGAGTGCATCTCCAGTTGTGAAGGAAGGAGTTAAGGTCCAGACCCCAGTCCAGCGAGGTAATCCGCATGCCGTGCAAACCCTGGCGCTTCAAAGCACCGTTGACCTTGCTTCTGATGTAATCAAAGATATTTCACTCCTACTGTGGAAATGCAACTCCATCCTAAGAAAGGGGATCCTCCGAGTCCCTGACAGTGTGTTTTCTGCTATATGGCTGGGGAGGAGGGTAAGCTCATGTTTTCATAGCAGTGAGATGTTGACTCTTTACTGGCTGGGAGCTGAGAGGAGCGGGATGAATGATCGGCAGCGGGAGCTGGAGTAAGAAGGCGTGCCTGCTCTGAAGAGTGAGAGTTATTTGTGTTGTGTTGTGGGTTTTTTTGGTTTCTTTTTCTTTTTTTTTTTTCTCTCCTCCCTTCCTGGTTTCATTCTTCTCTGTCTCTATTCCTCTGTCTGCCAACAGAGAGCATGATCCCAACTTAATAAAGCTTCATATGTAAGGGAGTGCCTATGTTTTCCCGACATCAGTCCTTGATGAACATAAAACTGCAGCAGAATCCAAAGGGAAAGAGATGCCAAAATCAGCACAGTGGAGCTCACTTAAAGCCACAGCTTTTCCATGTAAGAGACTGAGAAACATCTGGGTTGGAGTCCAATAACTGGGCAATTATAAAGAGATGTAACTGACACTGCATAGGTCTGTTGCCTCCACAGGGTTAAGAGTATATGTTTACTTTGGGGGATTAATATGTTTGCCTTCTGAAGATTTGGAGTCTGATACTGGTTTAATACCTTTCAGGTAGAATTGGTGAGCTGGGTCCTGGCCCCAGGGTTGATCTTTGTAGCTGGTGTGCTGGGAACTTAAGGATGTTTTCAACAGAGAGTTTCACTGGTGTTAAAATAACAAATGCAGCACTTTGTCATCTTCAGCAGCCTGTTACCTTTTAATTGCCTGAATTTTCCTGTGTTAGCACTAATGAATTGCTAGCGTGAAGGACTATAGGATAAGTCAAAGCTAAAGCTGGTAGTTAGGTTGTTTATTTAGCAACTGGCATGTGCCAGGTCCCAGGGGGTGATAGGCACAATGGGCAGAAAAGAGTAATGGCTAAACAAAAGTGTCAGGAGCTTGATCACCTGTCCAGATGTTCCTTCAGGGTGATAAGCCTCCAACACACCATTGCTGAAGGCTACAGATAGCTGTGTGGTCTTGGCTTCCCTTTAGGTGTGTTCAGTGATCAGCCACCTCGTGATGATGGATCTGGAGAAAGTTTGACTAATAGCCTACTGATATATACATCACAGGTTGTCATTTACTGAGCATTTGCATTTGAGCAGCACATTTCCTTCCGCATGGAGAAGCTGGGACAAGAATCAGAAAGTGGAAAAGAAAGACTTTTTATTTCTGTAAGATTTCCAATTTTAACCAGTCTCATTCTTTTGACCAGTGACACACTAGAGTCAGAATAGCGCAGAAGAAGGTTGGTTTGTTTTTTTTTCTTAAATCACTTACATGTAGGCTGCTCTAATTAATAAACTGATAATAAAAGAAAGAGGGAAATTTGACTCTGTGTGTGAAGGATGGTAAGTTCAGATTCCTAAATGATATGTGGCCAGCTCTGCAAGCATGGAGACGTGTCCCAAGCTGAGCTCTCCTCTCCAAGCTTCATTTCATCCTAATTTACTTCAAGCTGGCCTGTTTCAGTTAGAAAAACTCATGTGAGGCAGAAAGCAAGCTGAGGGGCTGGTGTTTGGAGAGAGAGCAGGAGCAGAGCTCTCCCCAGGGGTTGGTGGAGATGTCTGGAGAAGCGCAGAGCAGAGCTGCGGTGGGCGGGCCTCGCGGTGAGGGCTAGAAGAAGCCCTTGGAGAGCCTTCGCACGCAAAGCCATCACGGAAAGACAGCCCTGGTTGGTGATTCAGATGCCTGAAAGTTATTGCATCAGGTAGAAGCTGCTCTCCAGGTCCCCACATCACCTCCCCATGTGACACCATGGGAGCGTTACAGATGGCCAAAGGGATCCTGAGGCTGTGGCCACACCAAACGTAGGTGGAGGTGCCCAGCAGCAGCCTCAGGCACACGTGGCAAAGTGAGAGATGCACTTAAATCCCAAATCCCAGAGGTCTCGCTGCAGTGACTGGGAGAGGTGATGCTGGCTCCCTGGGGACCCTAACCCAGACCCTCCCATGAAGGTAGGTGCCACTCACCTTTCTCATGAAGAACATGACAGTTCTCTGCTTTCAAAGCCAGCCCAAGAGTTTCTTGTTGCTGTTCCATGAGCTTTGTGTTCTCATTAGCCTTTGCCAAGGGAGGGAGAGATCCTTGGCTGGGTGCATCGAACAACAGAGAGCTGAACGGCTGGCAGGCACTTCCCTGGCCACTGGGACCTGGATAAATGCAACAGAGCCATGGTAGCTGGGTGGAGCAGGCATTTTTGGTGGAGAAATGCCTTCTTTGGAGCCCAGGTCTGGCTCCATCAGGATGTAGGTGCCAAATTCATTAGGTCTGTCACAAAGAGGTGCAGACACGACACTGGCCTGAGCAGCTTTAACACAAAAATACCGAAGGACCGATAGGTTCTAGGTATGCTCAAGACCCGCAGGATTAAGCAAGTGCTTTCACTTTGGGTTTTCATTGCTCATGTTGGCCTGAACCAGAAAAAAAGAGCCAAAATATAATGGCTTTTTTCAAAAAGACATACCAAAAAAACAAAAATAGACCCTTCTGTGACTTGGGTCAGCTGAAATGTTCCCATATAATGGTTTTGTTTCCAATTTTAGATGTTGTTTTTTTCAGCTCTTCTTTTCTGTGATAAAAATTATAGGAGCAGAAGCAGAGAAGGGACCACCTGGGTTGCCAAATTCAGTCCCCTGCAGTGTCAGGGATATAACAGCAGATAATTAGTCCAAACATTCACAGAATATCCGCTTTGTAGGTTCTGATGTAGCACAGGCCGCAGAAGATTTCCCAGTTCTGTACTGTAAACCAAAGATTTTTAGCTCAGTCCAAGAGTCACCAGTATAATGTAAGACAGGAAAGGAGAAGGGCAGATTGACAACATCTTAAGTGCCTAAAATTCAAAGAATTGCTTTAGGGAAGTGTTAAGTACGTGAAAGAAAAACATTTGCTGGCAAAATATATCAGCTTTCTTATTTTCAGAAAGCGAAGAATGAATCAGGTGTTTTGACAGTTATGAAACTTCTATTGAAATTTTAAGTCAGAATATTTGCTAGAACTGATCCTTTCCCACAGATAATCTGTTTTGATTAATTTCCCTTTTTCCTGAGAAAAATATTTTATCAAACATTTCCCACCCTTCTCTGATCTGGGTCTGCGTGGCAGTTCCCGCATCCCATCGCAGGGAGAGTGACCGTGTTCGCCGTATTGCATTTTTCCTTCTTCAAATCCTGTATTCCAGATTATTCCAAAAATGTATCAGGAAAGTCTTGTTTGATCAAAACCCCCCCACAATTTTTTTCAGCTCTATCATCTAGTCTAATATCTTTTTCTTCATTTCACCTCCTCTCTCTGTAGTGGCAGTTTTTTATCTAATACCATCTCTACACAGTCAGGATCTGTTGCTCTTTGTATTTTAGCTATGCAAAATAAATTGGACTTTTCTATTTCTTAGGTTCTGGGCATTTGCTTCACACAATGTTCTGGGCACAGATGACTGTGCTGTTCTTTTTGTTTGTCTGTTTTCCCCAAAATCAGACTTCTAAAACGGAAGGTGTACCTCTCTTCTGACCTTGTACTTACACTGCTCCGTGGGCACTTCCCTGCCTTGGAGCAGCTGACATCTGGATATGATTTTTAGTTTTATTTCACTTTTCTGTGGAGGAAAAATGCCTGATTGCTCCTTTGCTAATTTCTGCTTATCCTTATGTTTCTCTTCATTTTCTCTGGTGTGAGCATGCATGCACATACGCACAATTTCCAAAGCACCTTTGATTTTTTTTTTCCCCAGATCAATAAAGCATTTAAACTGCAATGATCAAGGAAGAGCAGCTTGTTTATTTCTCCACATATTCCAACAAAAGTGGCAGATCTTGTAAACTGCTTTGATTTGATGTTAGTGCCTTCTATAAAGCTTGCTCTCTCCAAAGCCATCCATGAAGTGAAAGAAGTCATCTTGTGTGCACTCATCCATGAAGTCCAAGTACAAAGAACATGAGCACAACTCAAAAAGGCAAATTAAAAGAGAGCAAGAGTGAGTAGCTTATCCCAGAATGTTACTTTCTGCTATCCTTTTTCACAGTGGCCAGAACTTGACTGGGGACTGTCCAACATTCATAGTGTTGCCAGTACCCAGTGAGGGTGCAGTATGTATCAGAGGTAAATCTCTGAACAAACAGGGAGACAAGTCAGGTTATCCCCTGGAGAGAAGAGGGCTGGATTCAGGGTGTTAGCTTTGTGCAGGCAGCATGGATTTGATTCTAAGCCTGTTCAAGATCATGAAGAAAATACCATTGACTGTGAGCAACTCTGGGTCAGGCTACAATTTCCAGAGAGCCTTCTGCATCCCTCCTCTGCAACCTGCACCCTTCCATGATCTTTGCAGTAACATCCTTTATTTTGCTGTCCCTTCTTGCTTTGGATACAAGAGAAGACAGATTACAAAGCTCTAACGTCAGAGAAGTTGGCCAGGGGAAGGGGATGTGTTTATTTTGGTTGTTTGGCCTCTGCCTCTTCAACATTTCTCTTCTTTTTAGGTTGGAGAGTTTTGGGGGTTTTTTTGTTACTTTTGGTTTAGTTTTGTTTTTTTTTTTCTGAGCACAAAACTCACTGTTCAGTTTTCAGGTTTGCTGAATGATGTAAGTGTATAACTTGCCTGTGCGATCTCTCCACCCTCTCTTATCACCACCATAGTCTCGGTTCTTTCTCTGCTATCTGGTGTCCTTGATTCCCCTGTCTTTCCCTTCTTCCTGCTCCACAGTGTCTCTGATTTCCTTCTCCCCAGCAAGCACGTGCCATGGATAACCCTGTGCTCTCTGCAGTTCTTCGTCATCTTTTGCCACAGGAGGGTGGTAACCTCTCCTTGCCAACCAAGAGTTGCCACCAGGTTGGTGGCTTGAGCCAAGTGGTGCTGGCAGTGCTGTGGGAGCAGAGGGTAATCGGGCTGTGTGTTTGTGTGCTCACTCAGGCATATGCTCATGCATATTTTCCAGGAACTATTGATACTGTTCTGTTTAATATCCATCCTGGCGGTGCACAAACAAGAGCGAGCGTTTGTTCTCACAAAGAGGGAGTGAGGGTGAAGTGAAACTGAGAAGCAGCTGGAACTGGCCTGGTGAGGCAGCATGAGAGATATGATACCAGCTCATGAAAGCAAAAGAATCACTGTGTTCAAGAAGATGGCCACTCTGTTGTTTGTTGATCAGCTCCTGGGGGCTGGTGGGCTTTCCTTGGGGCTTCCTTTTGAGTGATACTCAGGGCTTTTGTAGCTCTTCTCTTTCTTCCCTTCTGATGTGTTTTTTTTTGCCTTTTCCTTATGTATTTTATCGTGTCTTTATTTCCTTTAAATCACTTTCCCATATGGATTTCTCTCCTCTGACCTATCTTCCCCTCCCTCATCTTGATTCCTAGGAGTCTTCTGTCATCATGGAATTGGGAGAGGAGCAGTCCTGTTCCTGACACTGAGCGTCAGCTGCAGGCTCCTTTCCTCCTTCATTTTCTTTCTTGCTTATTCTCTGCTGTTAGTGTTGGAAGTATATTCACAAAGATCGTCCACTGGATTGAGGGAAGAGATCTTATCACCATTGTTTTGTTTGTTTTATTTAAGACAGGGAAAGAAATGGAAAGTAAAGGCCTTCTCTGTTAGCAGTGTGACTTAGTCTTCAGTGCAGAGTTTATTGCCCTGTACTAACATGTCCTACTGCTGTTATTTTCATTCATCATCACAGTAAGACTGTGGTTTTGTAGTCCTGATAACTGCTCCAAAACATCCTGCTGATAGTAGTGATAAGCTCCTCAGGCATGAGAAGACACTGCCCTTAAAATCAGGGAAACTGAGGAATGGAGGGATACTCCAGTTTGTCCAACATGGGGTAGTGGCTGGTGACAGAGTCAGAAACACAGCCTGGCAGGTTTGACCTTTTGTGAAAATCCTCCTTAGGCATGCTGACTGTTCTTCCACAGCCTGGGCTGCTCTCTGTGTGAAGTCAACGCAGCTTAATTCAGGTAGGATGTTTCCTCATAGCTGCTGGTGGTTTTTCACTGGGTAGTTGCTGTGCTGAACTAATGGCGTTGATGAAGTATCCTACCTGATGTCACACTGGGAAGGCACTGGCAACTACCTGCCAGTAGTGGCAGGGTTGGGTTGAAGGCAGTTGACATTTGTGACACAAGCTCTTTGGAGATGGCAGAAAATCAGATGGTCTGGAGTCTGAGCCAGACACGTAGGTGATGCTTGAATCAGCATGAATGATTTAATTTCTCAAATGGAACAGCGTATGCAGCCCACAATAGGAGAGGAAAGCAGATATCGCCGAAGCCCAGCGGTTCAGAGTACTCTTGTTTCAACTGGAACACTTTGATATTCTTGGTACATCTGCATATTGATTAATATATTGACTTGCTGAAACAGCTTATAAAATATGTAAGTTGAAACTGCTTGTCTTCCTAGGAAATGTTGGAAATCTCTCTCAGGTTATTGATTAAGGGCAATAGCAACTTCATACTTAAATACAGACCAGGTGAGAGGCTGCAGAAGGGGCTTTGCACTCAGCATGTTAGTGCCCCAGACTGTTCTGGGGAGGGATCATCATCTAATGCATACTCTCATGGAGTACTGTGTGCAGTTCTGGAGCCCCCAGCACAGGAAGGACATTGAAGTGTTGGAGCGAGTCCAGAGGAGGCCACGAAGATACTCAGAGGGCTGCAGCAGCTCTGCTATGAGGACAGACTGAGAGAGTTGGGCTCTGCAGCCTGGAGAAGGCTTCCAGGAGACCTTATAGGAGCCTTCCAATATCTGAAGAGGGCCTACAGGAAGGCTGGGGAGGGACTATTTACAACGTCTTGCAATAACAGGACAAGGGGCAATGGGTTTGAACTGGCAGAGGGGAGATTTAAAATGGTTGTTAGGAGGAAGTTGTTTGCAGTGAGGGTGGTGAGACACTGGCACAGGTTGCCCAGGGAGGTTGTGGCTGCTCCCTCCCTGGAGGTGTTTAAGGCCAGGTTGGATGAGGCCTTGAGTGACCTGTGCTAGTGAGAGGTGTCCCTGCCTATGGCAGGGGGTTGGAACTGGATGATCTTTGAGGTCCCTTCCAACCTTCCCATTCTATGATTCTATGGCTACAGGAAGAGCTGTTCTGTCAGGAGGGTCAAAAGGGAGGTTGTGCATCATACAATCCATGTGATTTTGTTCAGAATTTGGCAGCATCCATGCTTGTGAAGTCTGAGGTGCTGAGGTTGAAATCTGGAGCTTGCATTACCACTGTCTTACATTGCATCTGCCTTCTGGGTAGAGAGAGCAGCCTCTCTGAGGTCAAACCAGCACCTTTCTCCAGTGATAATCTAATGAGAATTATTTTCAGCATAAACTGGACAAGAATTGGAAGCCTCCTGTGCTGTAGCTCATGAATGGAGATGTTCAGGGTGAAAAGGAGTACTGGGAGAAGCAGCAAATGTTAACTAAATGCATTACGCACACTATTTTGAAACTGTTTTGGCAGAGGAAAGGACAAGCAGCACAAGCCAGATTCTGCTGTGGAACACACCAATGTAAACCTCGAGTAACTCCTTTGGAGAGGAAATCAGGGGGGCTGCTGCAGACCTGTGAACGTGTTGAATCTGGGGCAGACCCAGAGTGCTTGCAATGGGGAAAATGAACAAGCCGAGAAGTGGATGTCATGGAGAACAACCTGGTTTCATTTGGGTGTGTAATGGTTATGGTGATGCAGTGGGAAACATTTGTACAGTGTGGGGCTGTTTTTACTTTTTTGGAGCACTTTCTGCATATACCTATCTTAATCCCTCCAGCCTGTGAAATTAGGCCATACCCCAGTTTTACAGTGAGCCCTTTGTGTTTCCGGCAACAAACACTTCTGAACTCTACTCTCCAGTCTTGCGGCTCTAAACTTCTTCACCTCCTCCCATACTGTCCCATCTCCAGCAATAATATTCCCTTCTCTGTTTATAAACAAACACCCTCAGGAAGCTCACAGGAAGAAAAGTTAGTTAATGAAAATGAGCCATGCACTCAGGTCCAGGCTGTGAGTTGGAGCCAGCAGCATTGCTGGGTGTTTCCTGCTCTGCATCTGCTTCTGAGAGTTTCTTTGATGAGATGTTTCCCTGTCTCTCTAACTGTGCATCTTCTTCTTCTTTCCCCTTTGTCACAGAAAGCATGAAAAAAGAGGGAATAATATTATGCTCTCAATTTCCTTTGAAATCAGTACAGACAGCCCAAGGTGGCTTCAATGAATGTGTAGAATTTCTTCTTGGTAAATCCACTGATTTTCTCTCTTTTTTTTTTTTTTGTCTTTCTTTTTTTCTATCTCTTCCCCCCCCGCCCCAGCTAAAATTTATATTGGGTCTCCTGGCAAAACTGTTGCTTTAGAGTTGCTCAAAGGCTGTGAAAGGACTAAACTAGTCCAAAGGATAATTATCCTGCTGTAGTCTGAGCTGATACATGTGGTGTTGCACATCACTCTCACAGAACCACCAGGTTAAGGAAGTAGGAGTGAGCAGGACCCAAGGAAGTAGATAACACAAGACTCTGTACTCACCCTGAGCTCTGGAGCACATAGGCATGGTAATAGTGATGTCAGCTGGAAAACAGAAGGGCATGACTTGCTCCAGAGGTTCCCCAAACCCCTTAGAGCAGTGGAAGAACCCAGAAAAAAACTTAGAGTAGCCTTCCAGGATCGGAAGGGGGCCTACAGGAAGGCTGGGGAGGGACTATGTTCAAAGTCTTGCAATGACAGGACAAGAGGCAATGGGTTTAAACTGAAAGAGAGGAGATTGAAACTGGTTGTTAGGAAGAAGCTCTTTGCAGTGAGGGTGGTGAGACACTGGCACAGGTTGCCCAGGGAGGTTGTGGCTGCTCCCTCCCTGGAGGGGTTCAAGGCCACGTTGGAGGAGGCCTTGAGTGACCTGTTCTAGTGGGAGGTATCCCTGCCTATGGCAGGGGGTTGGAACTAGATGATCCTTGAGGTCCCTTCCAACCTTATCATTCTATGATTCTGTGATTCTTGTGACTGCTCCTAGGGTGTGCCTTTAGTACCGCACTTTGGTGGTCTCCAATGGGAAGTGAGGGTATTATGTGTGTGTTTCTTTCCAGGAGATGCTGGGATCCTTTAAAAAGCTTTTTTGGCTACATAGAATGCGTGGACAGATTGTCCCATAAAGAAAAGTTCTGACAGTGGGGGAGGCAGCACTGGTCAGGGCTGTGGTTCCTCACTTGTGCAGAGGGGTGGAATCTGTGCAGTGCTCATGACACCATCTCAGGCTCCCACTTTTCCATAAGGAGAGTCTTTGGAACCTAGGAATAAGGGAATTTTTACAGATATAACAGATGTGGGAGTTGTGGTCCAGCTTTTAGTTCTAAGAGCCTTGAAGATTTAGATGTATTACAAAAGGTCTCCGGTGCTGGCAGAATTGCCTTAAAATGTGATGGTTTAAAACAGTCTTATCTGTTGCTTTTTGTGGAAAGAGCCATTTCTCTTATTGTACAAATATTTTCTGTCATGTAATTAATAGCCTTGTCTGTAAAGCTATGCCAGTGTGGTCTCTCCACCTCCCATCCCAATAAGGGGAGGAAGGCAATCACAAATGAGCATTTCGTATTCCAGTGTGGACAAAGTTTATCAGCTGTTGCACAATGCCTTTGCCTGTGAACAGATTAAATAAAGAAGGGGGTTGGGGGTGGGTGAACAGATTAAATAAAGAAGGGGGTTGGGGCTGATGCTGATGGTAGACCTGATACTGATGAGCTTACTCCAAGAATTCCAGGACTACTATCAGCAGTTTCTCCAAGGAGGAAAGTTGAGCGATTCATTCTTGCTCTTTGAAGAGCTGGGAATTAATGAAGAGCAGAGTAGTATCTTCTGCTCTTTGCGGTGGGAAAGACTGGAATTCCCCAAAGCCCTCTTGCTAGAGATGGTTTAATCAAACAGACTGTTTACATTCTGTGTCTCACCAGAGGCAATGCTCAAACAGGGGTGGTCTTCAGCTATATGCTGGAATACCAGGGGTTTATTTTATTTTGTTTTAAACATCAGCATACCACCAGTTTTACTGCGAAATGGCCACGTCCAAACACCTGCAGGCTCCATGGAGCAGGCCAGAGAGGGAAGCAACAGCAGCTGCATCTCACAGAGACAGTGATGCTGTGAGGGGCCTGTGTTTCTCCTCCAAAGGTTTCTGCAGCATTGGGGTTTGGCAGCAAAGGTGGGATAGGAGCACATGATTATCATGGGATCAGAGGATGTCAGGGGTTGGAAGTGACCCAAAGAGATCATTGAGTCCAACCCCCCTGCCAGAGTAGGACCTAGTTCAGGGCACACAGGAACACATCCAGACAGGCCTTGAAAGTCTCCAGAGAAGGAGACTCCACAACCTCTCTGGGGAGCCTGTGCCAGTACTCTGTGACCCTTACTGTAAAGAAGTTCCCCCTTGTGTTGAGGTGGAACCTCCTGTGCTGCAGCATGATTATGGAGGAAGACACCTTGCAGTGATAGAAAGATGAGCACTGGACCAAACTCTGCCTCCAATGCAGATGGCAAAGGAGCCAAGGGTCTTTCTCCCTGAGCTGTGTATTTTGTCTCATGCTGTGAAAACCAAACTGTTTAGGTGAACAGTTCTTAGTGCTCTAGTGCTTAACAAGGCACTAAATGGAGAGTTTTAAGATTCAGCCTGACAGGGTGCTGAACCATCTCATTCAAACTATACTGTTACCTAGAAAGATTAGACCAGATGATACTTGGGGTCCTTTCCAAACTGACATCCTGTGGTTGTGCAGAATGAAATGAGAGTGATGTGTTTGAAGAGAGAGAGGGAAGAAAGATGAACGTCTCTTGCATCTCTGTCAAGAAACCAGCACTTTATTGCACAACTCCATGTCTGAAATGGGCCATAAACATTGACTCGGGATCCAAGCTTGTGTTCAGATGGATTTTTTGGTTTTAGCCCACCCACCCCCTGCACTGTGGTATCTTCTGGAAGTGATGTATTTCCGCTCCCCTTGCGCAGGATCTTCTGTGCCTCGCTGAGGAGGATGCACGTAAGTAGGCAACGTGGCCAACATTCTTCCAAAGCCAAGCAATCCAACCAGCTGTCCAGCGGCGATGTTATTTATTGAGGGCTGCCAATGTGTTCAACACATGGTGTCCTCTGCACCGACCAACTCGCAGCCTGCCTTTTATGGGCTTTCTCTGACACTTGTCAAGCACTGGTGACAGGGCAGGCCTGAGGAGGCACACGTTTTATGTGAGAATGATTACAGGAGGGCGTTGCAGCAAGATGTGCCACGAGAGAAGGAAAGAGAGATGAGTTGTCAGAGTAGAAAACAGGCACTTGCAAAAGGTAGAGGTTTCTTTCTGGCTGGTGGCTTGGGGAAGAGAGGAGCGATTTTGTTCAGTGATGAGTTAGTTGCTTTGGGAGAAAGAAAGGGTGTTTGTTTCAGCAGTGTGAGAGGTGTGATGGTTTGGGAGTTACCTACCCCCCCCCCCACACTTTGTAAAATGACCCAAACTAGAACTCAGATGGCTGGAAGTTAAGAGATGAAGCTCTATTTACACAATGTGCAAGCAGATATATACACTATATACAGGAATATTTACAGAAACATACAAGTTAAAGGTAATACAGAAACACAACTCCCCTCCCAGAAATCAGAGACCCCAGGAGGGGCTCCCAAGCACCCTTTCACCTTCTCCCCACCCCTATACCTTACCCCAAGGTTTGCCTTACGCGCAAGGTGAGCTTGGAGGATTGGTCAGGGGGATTAGAAGAAAAGTGGTTAGTGAGGTTACTCAGCAGAGAGGAGAAAGCCAAAAGCTACTAGACAGCCCAAGAGACAACTGTCTTATCTATGTTTATGTTCTTAGTTGTATCCATCTCAGCAAGGCTATGAGTGAAGTAGACATCACCATTGTTTCCTTTTCTCAGCCTGTAATATAATTTTCTCCATTAAAATATTCCAATTAGCCTCAGACCAGCACAAGAGGCAAGCTCCCTATTCTGATAACTCAAGCTGCTTGTTTTGTGGTATAGTGGTTGAAGGTGCAAAGGTGGCTCTGGGATTTTAGTTCCTGCTTTGCAGTTGCTCTGAGGTGCCTTCAGCTCTGGCCTTTCCCTTTGTGAAGGTGGAACAATGATTCTCAGCAGCCTGTAGAGAGATGCTGTTTGTAAGGATGAGGTAATATCATCAGAGCAGCGCTTTGATCACGTCTGATGCTGTAAATGGCAAATGTCACTCCATTGTACCTAAAAGAGCTGCTCAGCCCAGCAGTCCTCTTGGCCAGGGTCGTGCTAGGTCCGTGCTGTGCTGTGCTGCTCTGAAGGCTGAGGTTGTGGAATGCTAAAGAGACAAAAAGACAGAGGCATATCTCGCCAATCTCCTACTTATCTATTTGTCCCATCTTTTTTCTCTTGACTTGTGTAAGCTCGTATTCATGAGTATCACAGGTATTTATTTTCCCCTACTGAAAAACAGAGCCGTTGCCTGAACAGTGTCACTCTGGCCACATTCCCTCCTGTTCAGCACAACACGATCTTGGCTCTTTACTAGTTAATATTTTCTGTCAACAACCTGCAAGAAAACGTAAAAGCAGTGCTGATAAAATTTGCAGATGTTGCAGAGCTCAGGGAGTGGTAAACAATGACCAAACCAGGACTCTCATTTGGGTGTTTTCAGAAACTGAGAGCATGCAAACAGCATGCATTAGAGTAAAGCCAAATGTGAAGTCATAGATAGAGGAAGATGGGCAGCAGGTCATACGTAAAGGCTGGGTGGTGGGGGAAAGGTCTTTCACCTGGAAGCTAAATGTGTAGGAGTAACTGCCCAGTGGAAGAGATAAAGCACATCAGTGTGAGCTGCCAGCGTGATGCTGTGGCCAAAGGTTTAGAGTCATCCTTGGCTATGTAAATGAAGAAGCATTGAAGAGGATCAGGGAGGTTGTGTTATCCTTGTATTGACATGGGAGTAGCTGCTGATGAAGTACTTGTCCCGTTCTGGTGTCCAGAGTTTAAGAAGGATACAGTGTGAAAGAGGATTTAGAAGGGAAAAAATTAACAATGACAATAATTATATGATTTATAGCAAGCCTTTTGAAGTGCTTGGCTCAAAGGAGATTAAGAGGTGACTTGATCATCATGACGTCTAAGCATTTGTTTGAGGAATATTAATCTGATAATTTGAGGTTGGAAATCTAATAACAGATGATAGGAGTAAAACCAGTGGATACCTACAGAGACTAAGCAGCTTCAGAACAGAGAGAAAATGGAGGAGTTTAGCCCTGAGAGTAGTCATTGAAATACCTTTCTGAGTAGAATGGTGGAATATCTGTCACCAGAACTCTAAAATACAAGTTCAGTGTTTTTCCAAATTACAAGTTCTTTAAAGGAGGACTTTAGTCCCCACCCATGTTGTGTCTGCATGCTTCTAACATTAGATTGTTCTGGGGTTCTCAGCTATTAAAGCAAAAATAACTGACACCAAGAGCAAAGCACAGGTAACAGGAGGATGCTAATTTCTTTTGATTTTCCAGTGTTTTGATGGATTCTCTTTGACACTGGCAGGATACTTCCTCTTTGTAGGGTCTCCTGGACATCACTGTAGTTGAATTATCAGACTGACTTTCATATGCTGCTTAGATGTTGTCACCTTTAACCAGCAACAGCTTGGCTTTTCCCCTTCAGATCAGTCCAGTGTGTCCAGCTAGTCTGAAGACAAACAGAAAAGCAAAACTGAATTTTTTTCTCATTGAAGGTAGTAGAATTGTTGATGCTGACTTCAATCAAGCCAAGACTTTACCTTCAGATTGCAAGCTTTGGGGAGCAGAATCAGGGATTCCCTCTGGAAGCTGGAATACTGGCAGTGCCAGGACTGTGGATCTGTCAGAGCAGACATTCATTAAAAACAAAGACGTGAATGAGACAGTGGAGAATAAGCTTGGGGTGACTTTTGCCTCTCATCAACTTGCTGGGTGGTGGGTCTCAATCTCAGGGCAGAAGAGCAGTCCAGAGCAGGCTGTATGCTGAAGTGATGTCACTCCTGTGACTTTGGCTGAGTTGCAAACAGAAAATAAAGACCCAAGACTCGTCGAAGGTAATTAGTGTTCCGAGGCAGGATTTTGTTTCATTTGAGCCATCCCCAGCTAGAGCCTGTTCCTCAAAATTCCAGTTTAAGCCAAGTGCTCAAAGTGCAGCAGTCTGCTACCTCAAACCCATGTGCAGATGTGTGCCTGTGCCTGTGCACAGAGGAGGCAGTACATGTGCATGCTGTTTTGTTAGTCTTCACTTCTTTGGTTCCAAATTTAACCAGAAGTGGAAGGGCTGAAATAACACAAGGAAGGTTGGACATATGATATTTCCTGCTGCTCAGCTAAACACAAGAATTGCCAAAAATTTTCCAAGGTAGCTTGTTTCTTTTACATTTTTCTCCCAGTTCTGCCGACTTGAGAAGGTCAATTACTTCTGAGAAGCATTTGACTTTGGCAACGCTTATGGAAAGCGAAGTAGAATTATGACCTTTTGGAGGTTTGCCCATCGCTGTCCCATCTTGTCCTTTAAGAACTAGAGGCTGAATTTGCAGCTAAAGCCTTCAGTTTAATAGGTGTGAATTTGTTTCTGTGTGCTCCTAAGCTGTCGTGAGGATCTGTGTGAGGACTGCCTTTTAGATCTCTATTTATTTGTGCTCACAGATCAAGTGATCACTGATATTTGCCCTGCACAAGCACAGGCTCAGGTATTTCCAGGAGGAAAATCATACCAAAACAAATGAAATTGGATTCAAACTGAGCAGAAAAATAGAGCTCTAAAATTATATACTTTTGGTTAGTATGTGGTGACTCCAGCCTATCTGGAATGCATACTCTAATAGCTATATCATGTTAGAGAGACAGGGTTGGGTGTTTTTTTTTTTTTTTTTCAGCAGGATGTTTCCTAGAAAGCAGAAATATCTCTGTGGTTTGTGTATGGGTTTGGAACTTGTATGCAAGTATGGAGCAGGGAATTTGAGGCATGAAATAGTCATGATTAGAGAGAGCTCAGATCCCTTTCAGAGCAACAGCAGTAACCAGACAGGATCGGCTCCCTCCTGCCTGCTGTTGCTGTGTGCTGATCTGGGTGTCCATGGGAGATGGTTCTTTTAAGGTTGGTGAGCTCCTTGGTTGTTTCTGTCAGTACAGAAAAGGTGCAGTCATATGGGAAAGACAGGCTCAATGAGATATTTGAGTCTGGATAAGATCTGAGATACTTTTACAATAAGATACTTAATTCTCACCGAGGCCAAGACCTTGCGTGGTATAAATCAGTGTAAATGCCCTGGAACTGCTCCGTTTTGCACTCACAAAGTATCTGCCCAAGAATGTTCTCAAAATCCAATTAAATAACTAGAACTGTTTCATGTGGAAATGCCCCTCAATTACAAAGACAAGCCTAAGTTATCATGATGTGATTTTTACAGTCTCCTTGCAGGGTGCCCTAGTTTGCATTCATGGAATTTTTTGGTTTTGTTTTGTTTTTGTAATAATGTGGATGTTGGCCATCTGTCTGATCCTGGAAAGGTTGTAAGGTTGTCCCTGCTCCCCAGGTCCTCTTCCCACTCCCTCATTGATCATAATGTTTGATTTAGGTGCCACTAGATTTCCTCCTTTGTTCTCTAGCCCTAACCTACCTCCCCCCACAACCACACTTGCATTGTGCAATGGTGTAAAAGCTCTTTTCTCTGCAGCTGGGAGTAGTAACTGCTCAGCTGGTTCCAGTGCTGCCCTAAAGCTGCTGTAAAGGTCAGAGACAAGGAAATTCTAAAAAGCAAAACAAGCTGTGTTGTTGTCCCCCTTTCAATCCTGGCTGTGTATTTTGATCAGCACCACAAGCAGTCTCAGGCGTAGACCTCCATTTCTGGCGGCTCTGTGTTTCTGGCCATGGAAGGGGTTCTGCAGGACAGCATCCTGGGCAATTTTCCAGTAGACTAGGGGCCTGGCTGCTCTGCAGCTGATTGACTTGCAGTGCTTGTCAGGCACAAAGCACATTGTGAAAGGAAATGCCATATTGAACTCCCAGTGAGCTGATGGGTATTGTGCACGGTCATCTGATGGCACAGATGTGCCCCTAATAATCCTTCCAGGAGAATGTTTCCTCCTGGGATGCTCTGGCCATCTGATCTGCTCTGAGGTATGCTGACCTATCTTGACCCAGTTTATGATCAATTCTCTATCTGCTATATTCTAAAAGAAGCCCAGAAATGCCACTCTATCATTTAGATTGCCTGGAAGTTGTGGAACGTACGTGTCTTTTCCTTCCATAGCAGATACTCTGTGTTTACTCTCAACTCTTGCAAACAAGAGGGAAGCCACTCCACATTAGCATGCACAAGAGTAAATTTCTTTGTAGAACTTTGATAGCTAATCAGTATTTGGCTGATAGTGCAGGATGGGAGGAGGAGTAGATGTGGCAGCAGAGGTAACGTATGTTCCGCCAAGCACATTGCTGGGTGCGTTCATCTGTGCATGCAGAGCAACCCTTCTGCTGCTCTGCCACTGTATTTGTGTCCTTTTTTTTTTTTTTCTTGCAGATTTGTGTGTGCTTCCTGTTTTGTGTGTGTTGTGCACTGGGGCTCCTGGGGAAGATGGTTTTCATGTGTGCCTCTTGATACGTACCCATGTGTTTTGCAGCATCTGCTTTCGAAGGCTGCTAGTGATGAGTTTCTCTGAAGGTGAATACCTGCCTCAGCTACAATGGGATGGTTAATCCATAACCTGGTTCTGCTGCTCAGCCAGCATAGATAAGCTTGGAAGTGGAGAGGTGTTATTAAGGTCCCTTTTAAGCCAAACCAACCAAGTTATTGAGCTCTTTCCATTCCCTAAATTTGAAGGGTGCCTGAGTTTCCATAAACGCTAAACTCAGTGGGCCACACTAGAATGTCTAAAACTGGCAACCCCCAACCTGAATTCTTGTCTGAATCAATCCTGAATCAAAGCATCCCTTATTTGTGACAAACACCAGTGGTTCTCTGAAGGAATATGCTGATGGCTGCAGGGTCTACAGCTTCATAGTTTCCAGAGGAAGCCTGCCTGGACTATCTTCATACATGTGTCTGCATGTGTTATGGTTCTGTCTGATAACATGGACACATACTGACTTTCCAAGCTTCACCCAAAAATGCTCAGTTGTTTTTGAGAACAAGGCAGGAGATACTTTGTAGACATGAGAAAATCCTTACCCTTGTTCTCTGGAGTGTTCCCATGGTCCCAGACATTATAGAAAGGACTGAAGTTTGACCCTTGTGAAGGATGTGCTTTTTGCTATCCAGCTAAAAGCCCACCTAAACCTAGTTATTAGATCATAAACAGCCAGTTTGTTAACCAAGTACCAGTCTCCACTGGTTCTGCAGCTTTATTGTGAAATGCTTGGGGAGATCCAGATAAGAAGCCAGCCTTCCCACTAACACTTGTTTACACTGATACTTAGACAAAGGAGCCCTTGCAAAAGCCAATACCCAGTCCAAGGATGACCCTGCCACAATACTGCAAGGACTGAAGCTCACTGCTCTATGCCATCTGCTTATGCAGTGTTGTGTGTTCACTTACACCTCAAAATCCTCACAATCTAATAATTTCTTGCTAAGCCCAGCCTAGCAGGTCTTTTTGCAGTAAGCTCTTGTATACTGTTAGTGGGTGTATTCTCACAATAGGCTCAGTGAAGTGTCACTAATATGATTGTCCATGCCAGTGGCTGCTCTGTTGCAGCCTACATGATTTCGTTATCAGAAGGGAAGGATTTATGTAATGTTCATAACTAACCAGCCACTACAGATTGGTGTTTTGCTGTTCTGACTGTTCTCACCTCCCTGTTTTCAGACTTCAAGGTATCTCTTGAGCACATGAGTGACTGGGAATTTGAGAAACAGCACAGTATATATGTTTATTTTAATGCTTAATTGCAATGATACAAAGATTTTGATAGTGCAAAGAGCCTTGGGCCAAATTCTCAACATTAAATAGGCATAGCTGTATCAGACACTATTTCTACATGAAGCTCTTGTCTTCCATGTCAAAAAAATCCCAAACCTGTCTCAGATCTGAGTCATATTGGATAGCTTGTAAATGACAATATCTGGTGTGAATTCAGCTACATTAACAGCAGCAGCAAACATTGCCTTTTTACTTTCTTAAGTAGTACATTGCCACCTGAGCAAGTCTCAGGTGGTTTCCTTGAGCCACTCCTCGTCTCAAGGGATGACCTCAGGAGGCTTCTTATAACGGTGCTGGAAATGGTATAGACAGAGATGTTGCCTTAAGTACTCTGGATTTTGAATTATTTAACTATTGTGGAAGGAAGTGGGGGCTGGGGGAAGCATGGCAAAGGAAAGGAGAGATTATTTCTTCCCTTTGTAAAACTATATTGGGTTCAACGTCATACCATGAAATATCCAGTGCAGAACTCAAGAACTGCTCCAGTGGATCTTCGCTGACTTATCCAATTGCATGGAACATGGGGATACTTAACCCAAATCTGTCGGGTTTAATTATTTTCCTCTGGACAGATAAAAGCTTTCTATAGGTTCCTGTAGAATATTTGCTCTTTCAAGCGTTCCTCTGTGCTTTGATACTAAACGATTAAAGCATGCTAAAGAAAAAAAAGCAGCCCCAACCTTTAGCTCCCTGTTCTTGGGCCCCCTGACTGCAGCTTTGATTGTTGACCTAAATTCCCCTTTCATAACTGAGTCCTGTCACCTCTGGTTGGAGTCTCCCAGCAAAACAGGCACGGCCAACTTTCAGAAGTGCAGGGCACTGTTTTCCGTTCTGCCTTGCACGGCTGTGACGGGCTCCACAGCACACCTGATGTGTTCAAAGTCAGACTGACCTCCTTCTTCCCCTTCCCCCAGCCTCACGCTCCTGGAAAGGAAAGCATAACAAGGCTCTTTTTTTTTTTTTCTTTTTTGGCCTTTTTTTTCCCCCATCTTTTTGCTTCCCATTGCTCAGCAAAGTGAGGAAACTTTCTTCCTAGAGAATTAAATTCGCAGGTAGTTCTGTGGCTGATTAGCAGGAAGGTTGCTGTGAGCGAGACGTGAGCAGCAGCACTGAAGGGAGGGAATGAGGGAGGTCTGGAGTCTGTTATTGATAATATTAAAGTGGATTAGAGTAGCTCGCAGGGGCTACTTCAGCCTCTCCCCTTTCAAACTCTGCCCACAGTGCTACTGATGACTCCAGCAGCTACAGGCTCTAGCTGTGAGTTGCCATTTCTCTGTGGCTGCTGCTGATAAACATCTGCTCCAGTCTCAGCCTCAGGAGCGTGGCTGCAGGAGGGCCTCCTGTACTCACCCAGGACTTTCTTCCGCAAGCTCAGCAGCTGATGCTACACGCTGGGCTCCTGCTGCCAAATCCTGTCAGGCACACAGGACTCACACGAGGATGTGGCTCTATCAAGGTCCCCAGCAAAGCCCTGAAAACAAACTGGGATATGAATTATATGCTGCCTTTGGTTAGGGTCTCCTGGAAGAGGGCAGGTGGACTGTTGTGTACTGGAGCAGTTGTGGGTCAGTGGCCAGAGAGCAGAGATTTCACATGTAAAGCAATGACAGAGACTGTATTTCTGGTTTTCCATGTTTGGCTTTTGGCTCCTGACCTTTGTAGTTCAGTTTTCCAGCTTTCCCCACTCTTGATGCCTTGGAATTTACTTTTCCTATAAGGGACAAACGTCATGGGGCCAGAGGGAGCCTGGTGGGCCACCAAAGTCTGTCTCTGGCCATGCACACAGGAATGTAGCATCCAGCAGCACTCAGGCACTCCTCTAGAGTGACTGCCCCCTTTGTGGGGAGGGAAGGTTACCAGTGCCTCTTACTGGAAAGCTAACTAACACCTCTTCCTTTTTGTGTAGTGAGAGATAATGTTGTAATCCCTCGGGTTTCAGGAACAGAACAGGGGGAAAAATCATTCAGAGTAAGGATTTAGAAGGGCTGTCAGTGTTCTTCTCAGCTGTAGCTCCATCCCTTTCTTAGCAACTCAGGGCAGGCAGAAGTGAGAAAAACTGTTTACTGCTGTATGAAACTTGTACATATTTTTTTAATCTAATTGCTGTGGGGAAAACAAACATCAGTTTTATTTCACACCATTTCTTGGCTCAGAAACTTCAGGCATATTCGCCAAATTGTGGTTTTGCAGTCACTGGCTTGAGTCTCATTTACCATGAGGCCTCTTTACACCACTCTTGGTTTGTTAAAGGATATTAAGTAGCTAAAAATGTCCTTTACCACATTATTGTAAAGCATCCTGAGTGTAAATGAGCATCTAAACTCTGTATGTTTTTCATGTAAATGTTGGTTGTGGTCACAGCTGAACTTTGAAATTTGGAGTGTCAACCATTGTGAGGGGTGATTTTGCTCAAGACCAGCCTCGTTTGGGGTAAAAGTGGCCTCTTCTTGTTTAAAGTGTTCTTAATTATGTCTGCAAAGTAACTCATGCCTATGGAACCTTTTACTAAATTGAAATAAATTGTGAAAACAGCAAATTATTCAGTTTTCAGAAGTTCTGGCAATTATTTCTCATGTCCCTCTTCCAATAGCTTTGCTCTTATTAGCTGTCATAGAAGAAGTAATAAATTCTTTTATTATGACATCCCAAGTCCCAGCTGAAATTAGTTTCATTGTGCTGGGGACAAAACGGAAAAGTGACACTCCCTTAGCCAGAGGATTCTTAGTCTACAGCCAAAAGTAAGCAGAGGATTGGGAAAGTAGGTGCAGCATACAAGCAAAAGAAGGTCATAAAGAGCTAGTAGGACTTTGCAAGTTATAGGCAGTGTGGGCTTCTTACCCCTTTCCTCACTCTTTTTCTCTTAAGGATAAAGCAAGACTTGCAGCTGAAGGGCTTGTGTTCAGTCCATCTTTTCATCAAGAGTTGAATGTCTGTAATAGTAAAAGTTTGAGAAAAGAATACTGTACGTGGCACATGGATTCAGTAATGACCTCTGCCCTAAACTAGAAAATGTAAGAAACTGGAATAGTAGACTGTTTCAGTTCAGCAGCTTTCATACTGGCATGTTCAGTGGTGTCCCTATTGTCACTGGTTTTTTTTTTCTTTTTCTGCCCTCCTTTGGCTCCCTGTAAACCTTGAATTGGTGGCAGCTGTTTGAGCCAAACTCAAGACACGTTGCATCACATCAGGGTTGAAATGCTCAAAGGCAAGGGAGGATTGCTACTATTCTGTAGTGTTCCTCCAGCAGCTCCCTCTGTTCAGCTGAGGTCAATCGCTAGCATCATGCAGCACTTCAGAGAGAGAGAGAGGAAGATGTTCTTTAATGCTGGCGAGGAGACTGAATTTCCATTCCACAATAATTTATTAGTTCTTTGGGGGAATATTTCCAGCCCTGGTCAGTACAAAAAGCCAAAATCCTTGACCCTTGAAGACTGTATGGTGGACTTCCCCAGAGCGGGAGACCCCAGAAGCCTGTTCAAGGGCTTCCAGCTGTCCATCCAACAGCAGGGATCTTGGATGCCTTAAGAAACAGGTGGAGCAGCTATTGTGTGTGCAGTTGCCCTGTGATCTGCAGGCCTTGCAAATTGGGTCACTGGGTGGCAAAGGTGGCAGGAGGTGGTGTGGAGCGTGGCTAGCATGAGTTGACCTTCTGTGTTTGCAGTCAAAACATCTGTGGGAGTCCCAGGGGTTCCCTTGGCCTTACATTGAAGCTTCTCAGAGAGATTCGTTGGGACTTGCATCCCATTTTTCTGCTCTCACCGTGTTGGCATTTCTTGGCAGGCAGAAAAGTCTCTTGCAAAATGTCTGTCCAGCTCTAATGGTCTTATTACAATGAGTTGAGATTTTTATAACTTACTTTGTAATGACATCTTTGGAAGCAGGATTCATCCTGCCAGCTGCCTTCTCATTCACTGCAGCATTATCCACCCACTGTCACCGGACAATACCTACATTCAAAATCCATAAAAATGCAGATGTTTATATATCTGCAATGAAATGTTTTGTAAAAGTATTTAGTCCATAAAGAAAGCTTAGAAACCACTTTAAAAACAGGCTCCAGAAGGTCATTGGTGGCTTTGGCTTTCGTAGCACAAATTTCTGGGGTAAATATCCATCCCAGCAAACTTTTTTTTTTTTTTTAAAGTGTATTTGTTTTCTTCCTGCCCTGCTTCTCCTCCTCTCCTTTCTCCTGATCAGAAGTAGCAGTATAAACTAGGAGCTGGTCTCCAAAAGGTTTTGAACTGAGTGTGCCCTACAGATGAATAAACACATTACCTTCCGAACCCTGGGATCTCTCTTCCAAAGGAAACAGGAAAAGGGGGAGCTCAGAGTCCCTAGCAAAATACCAGCCTGCAGGAGGGGAAAAAAAAAAAAAAGAAGAAAAAGAAAAAAAAGAAAGAAACAAAAAGTAAAAAACAAAAAGGAAAAAAGAAGAGGAGAGAAAAAGAAAACTGTTTTTTAACTTTTCCATCAGAAGGCTTTTTTTTTTTACTGGGGGAGGAGGAGGAGAGGGGAAGGGTGTGAAGAGAATGGGGAAGGTGGGTGATAGGAGAGGGGAGGAAAAATACAGCGAATGCTCCTGTAACCTTTGCTCTGTCGATAGGAGACAAGACTGGGCTGTTAATGAGTGATTGTTAACAGATGGCTGTTGAGCAACTGAGTCAGAAGCAGAAGATGTTGTTTGGTTGTAGTGCTGGGAGGGTTAGGGTGCAGGGGTGAGGTAAGGGGATATTTAGTCTTTTCATGAGGACTGTACTGTCAGAGATTTATGATTTCTCCTCTAGGCTTTTGGAAGTGGAGGCTTGGGGGAAGGATTGTTTTCTGTGAGCTGATAGTAGAAAGGCCGTTTGGTGCTGAAGGCTCTAACGATTATTTTTTCCGTTGAGGTGTGTCCCTGCAGCCCTTGGCCTTTCAGAACAGAGAGGTGGAAATGCCTGTCTTTAACTTGCCAAACCTCCTGTCTCAAACTGAGAAGGAGTGGGCTCTTCCCACAGCTTGGAGCTGTCTGAAGATTGCTTGAGAGAGCTTTAGGTGTGGATCCACACTTTGTATGAGAGAAATCATTATTGCCCTAATGATCAGTTCCCATAATTATATCCCTGCAGTGCACTAAATTATTAGTAACTCTGTATGAGGAGCCAGGAATCTTTCTGAATGTGTGTGTCCATCCATGCATGCTTCTTGTCCTTTCCAGCTGTGGTGCATACCTTGTTCAGTACATCCAGCATATCAGTATATACTATTTTCCTTGCTGTTTTTTACTGAGTATGAATTTGAAGGTAGCCTGGACACATGCTGTTCACTCCCTGTAGGATTTGCATGCTTCTGCTTACCAAGATTAGTGTTGGTGCTCAGTGTTTGACTGTGCAGTACTTAGACGTTATACTTACTTCTTCTCAGGGTTCAAGGGTATGAGTGAGATCAGTAATCCTTACTTCTCAAGACTTTAAGAAGCTGGTGAAGGGTCTAGAGCACGAGTCTTGTGAGGAGCAGCTGAGGGAGCTGAGGTTGTTCAGTCTGCAGAAAAGGAAGCTCAGGGAACACCTTCTTGCTCTCTACAACTGCCTGAAAGGAAGTTGGAGAATGGTGGAGGTGGACCTCTTCTCCCAAGGAACAAGTGGAACAAAGACAGGAGGAAACAGCCTCAAGCTGCACCAAGAGAGGTTTAGTTTGGACATGAGGAACAATTTCTTCCCCAGATGGGTCATCAGTCCCTGGAACAGGCTGCCCAGGTCAGTGACGAACTCACTGAGGGTGTTAAAAGATGACTAGATGTGCTGATGGACACTGTTTGGTGATGAGCTGGCTGTGTTGACCTAATGGTTGGACTGAACGACTGTAAAGCTCTATTCCAACCAAAACAAGTCTATGATCACAGGATAGTTCTTGTTTTCAACCAGCGATGTACAGCTTCTCTGAAGGCAAGGACTAAATGCACACCGCAGTGTTTTGCTGGTAGGAATTTGCAGGAGTTTTGGTCTCTGTTTGGGAAAGGAGAATCCCATTTGTACACACCACTGGCAAGTCTTGACCTTTACTATCAAGTCTTAACATGACCTCCCACAGTAACCCACTGGATGATTTAGTGTCTTTCCTCTACCTTAACTTTCTAACAGACATAGGTGAGTGTGTGTATATACATAGAGAGAGAGATTTATACACTTTAAAGACTAATTTCTATATTCTGTCATCCTTATTTATTCATATTTCTTTTTTGGGGGCACATAGGACTATATGACAAATGTTCTTACACCTCCCGTGACCGAGGATGGGTCCTGGGGATTAACACCGTCAGTGACCAGGGGAATAGAGACCCCCGCTATTTCTTCTCTCTGAAGACGGACCGTGCTCGCAAAGTAACCACCATTGCAGCACATCGCAGCTACCTCCCCAACCAGTGGGTGCATCTGGCTGCCACCTACGATGGGCACCTCATGAAACTCTATGTGAATGGTGCCCAGGTGGCCACAAGTGGAGAGCAAGTGGGCAGCGTCTTCAGTCTGCTGACCCTGAAGTGTAAGGTGCTCATGGTTGGAGGAAATGCCCTGAACCAGAACTATCGGGGTTACGTAGAGCACTTCAGCCTCTGGAGGACAGCCCGGTCTCAGAAGGAGATCTTGTTGGACATGGGCCAGGCAATTCACAGGCAGGACATGCCTCTACCTCAGCTAGTTCTTCAAGACAGTTTACTGAATGTGAAAAGCACCTGGTCTCCCATGAAGGATGGCAGTAGTCCTCAGAGCAAGTTCAGCTATCATCATGGCTATTTGCTGGATACCAGCCTAGAGCCCCCTCTCTGTGGCCAGACGGTCTGTGACAACACAGACGTCATCGCCAGCTACAACAAGCTCCCCAGCTTCCGCCGCAACAAAGTCGTTCGCTACCGCGTGGTAAACCTCTACGATGACAAGCACCAGAACCCCACCGTCAGCCGGCAGCAGATCGAGTTCCAGCACCAGCATCTAAACGAGGCTTTCAGCCGCTACAACATCACCTGGGAGCTGGAGGTGCTGGAGGTGAAGAACTCTTCCCTTCGCCACCGACTCATCCTGGCCAACTGTGACATCAGCAAGATCGGGGACGAGAACTGTGACCCCGAATGCAACCACACCTTGACCGGGTATGACGGCGGAGACTGCCGGCACGTGCGCCACACGCTCTTCAACAAGAAGAAGCAGAACGGGGTGTGTGACATGGATTGTAATTACGAGAGGTACAACTTCGATGGTGGGGAATGCTGTAACCCAGAGATAACAGAGGTCACCAAGACATGCTTTGACCCATACTCTCCTCACAGGTAAGCAATTTCTTAAGCCAACTCTTTTTGTGATGATACTGATGAATGTGGCTCCAGCTATTGATCAGCCCTGCTGGCTGTTGGACCCTTGTGCTGTGGCCGCTATGGGCTTTGGAGTTTGGAATTAATTTAGTTTTTGGCTCACCTTACAGTTTCCTAATGCAATCTCACTAATGGTCTCAACAGCATCTCGCCACTGAATTGGCTTTCTCCATCTAAGCTAAAGAAAGTTAATGCTAAAGACTGAAGCAGCCAACTCTGGGAGACCCATGAGCCATTGGTTATGAGCAGCATATTGTGGCATTGCACAGTTTATTAACCACAGACTCTCAGGAGTGGGGATTAGATGTCACAGAAAGCTCAGATGTGTTTCGAGAGGGAAGAGCCCTGAAGGCATGGAGCAGAACATGAGTCCTCTTAGGTAGGCTTTAATTCTGCAGGACTTCTTTGAAGATAGGTAGGTTATTCTATATTCTTGATGCAATGAGTACAGCTCTCTGTAAGTGCCGTTGTGGAGGGGCAGCTGAGTCTGTGGGTTATGAGGAGGGAGATGGGTACCAGGCCTCTAGCAGTGCTGTTGCCCACATTGAGTGGGGAATTGAAATCTTCTGCATCCTTTTTAAGATACAGTAATCTGGAGGTAACACCACTTCACTGCAAGTGGCAGGGCAGCTGTGAGTGTATGTGAGTCTCTAGAATCTTGAGTTCCTCATCTACAGGTTTCTTTGTGGTGTTGTTTGAAGAGGGGCATCTGGTTGCATCCCGGGTTTCATCAAAGTAAGTGTGGGCAGCAGATAGAGAGAGATGATTCTGCTACTCTGCTTTGCTCTGTTGAGACTGCACCTGGACTACTGTGTCCAGCACTCAACACAGGAGGGACCTGGACCTGATGGACCAGGTGATCAGAGGGCTGGAGTGCCTTTCCTACAAAGACAGGCTGAGAGAGTTGGGGTTGTCATTCTGTGGTTGTTCAACCTGGAGAAGACACAGCTCCAAGGAGACCTTACGGTGATCTTCCAATACCTGAAGGGTGCCTACAGGAGAGCTGGAGAAGGATTGTTTACAAGGGCCTGTAGCACTAGGAGAAGGGACAATGGTTTGAAACTTGGAGCAGGGTAGATTTGGATGGAACGTTAGAAAGAAGTTCTTTACTATGAGGGTGGTGGAGCACTGGAACAGATTGCTGAAGGAGGTGATTGAGGCCCCATCCCTGGAGGGATTCAAGGTCAGGCTTGAAGGAGCCCTGAGCAATGTGGTCTAGCTGGGGATGCCCTCCTTATTGCAGGGGGTTTGAACTAGATGACCTTTAAAGGTCCCTTCCAACCCAGTGCATTGTATGACCCTGTGAATCAATCTGTCCTCGAATAACTTGCACCAGTTGAGTACCATGTGCCTACAATTACTCCAACTTGCTTTTGGTCATTTTCAGATAAGAGTTAGTATGTCTAAGTAATAAAAAGTGTTCCCTGGGGACGAATTAGAAATATAAACACACAAAAGATGAAGGTTAATGCTGGAATCCTGTTGTCTGTATCCCATGTTACAAGGGCTTTTTTAGGGCAATTCATGGGGGAAAACCTCTAGATGGTCAGAACACCCTGTGCTGTCAACACTAAAGTTCAGGTTAAAAAGGGAAGTATGAGCTGTTCTGGAGTCCCTTCCATTACAGCAATTCAGGCTATATTTGTAACTTCCCTAGTAGAGAGGAGCTTTTAAATAACATTATCAGCTCTACTGGAGCTTTAAATACACATAATTAAGCTGCAGAGAAATGCTTCCTTTCCAGTTTGTTGTTTGGGATTTTTTTTTTCTTTTTTTTTTTTCTTTAAACTCCAGTGAGGTTGTTTTAAAAAAATCCTTACAGCTCAGCTTGACTCCAGGCAGTACCCAGTGAGCAAAGCTCAAATGAAGAAGGGCTTTAAATACTGATGATTGGAAATATTGAAAGGAGAAATAGCAATCTTTTGATGCTGTTCAACTGGAGAGGAACACAGCTAAGCAAATATCATCCAAGGCATAATGCAAATTGGATTGTTTTAACACCATAGCCCTGAGAACTGGAGGTGTTAGTTATAGCAGCTATGACAATTTTTAGAAAATTGCTTTATTTTTCATTTGGTGGTACCCTTTTATCACTTGTTCTGTGACCAGCATAATTCCCACACAAAATGAAATGAGAAAAGCCTTGTAGATTGTAGCTGACAGATTTAAGAGTGCTTCTGAATGTTGTTCTAACATACAGAGATGTTTCTATTTCAAATGAAGTCTTTGTGCTGCACAGATTGTATTTGCACAAGCTTGAGGAAGAAGTTTAGTTCCAAAATCTGTAGATACTTTAGCACAGTGTAGTTGCTTTTCATCTGAAGATATCTTAGCACATTGTAGTTGCTTTTCATACGCAGTTATGTGTCCCTTTTGGAGACAGCCACCTTGCAAACTTGCCTGGGGGATTTGCATTTCATGGCATTGAGCTTACAGATCTTCTAAACAGAACAACAAAATGGAATGCTAAGGGCTGGAAGGAACCTCCAGAGCACATCAAGTCCAACCCTTCTGCAAAGCCCATTTAGGGCAGGTCACACAGAAACAGAATCATAGAATCGTAGAATGGTAAGGTTGGAAGGGACCTCAAGGATCATCTAGTTCCAACCCCCTGNGCATCCAGGTAGGTCTTACAGGTCTCTAGAGAAGGAGACTCCACAATCTCTCTGGGCAGCTTGCTTCAGGGCTCTGTCATCCTCACAGTAAAAAATATTTTCCTTCTATTGAGATGGAATTTCCTGTGATTGAGTTTACATCCATTGCCTCTCACCCTATCACTGGGTATCACTGGAAAAAGCCTGGCTCTGTCCTCCTGAGAGCCACCCTTCGCATTTTAGTAGTCATTGATAAAATCTCCTCTCAGCCTTCTCTTCTCCAGACTGAACAGTCCCAGATCTGTCTCTCTTTTCTTATAAGAGGAACTCTCTAGTGCATGTTCATTTTGACATGAGAAGCACCTCCTCTTTACTGACATACTGAATTCAGTGAAGAAGGTTTGAAGATCTTCTTCCACAGTGTAGAGCTTGAGAAAAATCCATCTGTCCTGCAGAGATTATTTTTGCAACAGACTTCATTTATTGTCTTTGCATGGAGATTGTAATGCAACATTCTTCATGCAATGAAACCAAGAAGGGCAACAGAAGAGATTCCATCTCTCTGGAACCTCTATTTGGTGGCTGTTGTGCTTAGGTTGAGCTCCTACCAAACACTGTAATGGGTGTTTGCACTCAGTATGGCATAATAGAGCAATTAGGTCTGTGGATTTATCAGTGAGGTTTGTAAGAATGGCATTGCTTTGAATGTTTAAGCTCAGAAAGGTTAAAGAGGTTTAGAGAGGTTTAGAGAAGATACTTTGGCAGCAAAACCTTCATTGACTAAAAGGGTGAAGATTCAAACCCTGCTTTTGGCTTTGGTATTGCCCTCAACATCATCCCCTGAGAGACATTGCCATACCAATTAGTGACTCAGTCAAAATGTGCTACTCAGTTGGCACCCTCTGGGCCCCTTTTGCATCACCAGACCCTGTTGTCATCACTTTCATTGGCAGAGTCCTTGGTCCCTTCTAGTGCAGGCCTTGCACCGCATCAAGACATCTTCACTGCCACTAATTGCTCACATTTAATTCCAGGTATTTCCTCTGCCAGTGTTAAGTCTAACAATAGCAGAAGAAAGGAAGAGAACCTTCAGTCTGATGAGGAAAGGGAAGAAAATGGTGAAATGGTTCCAACAAAAGTTTCCTGGGGTTTATGCTGTGAAGACTCTTCACAGTCTTCCCTGGTACTGAGTTTTGTTCAGATAGTGCTGGGTTTTGTTTGCCTAGGTCTGCATCCATCTGCTTCTACATCTACAGCAGTTGTAGCCAGCTGTTTGCCATGCAGAGTTTATTCCTGAAATACCTCTGTCCTGTGGAACTAATCAAAATGTGTTCATGCTTGATTAATGCTGTTATAAACACAAACCCTCTCCAGTGCCCCAAAAGAAGATGTATCCTTTTCCAGTCACTTTCCTCCTCCTGACTGTCTCAGTCCCACTGCATCAAGCCTCTATCCTGGGAGAAAGTAGTTATGAGACATGACTAAGTGCAAGCACAGCTGTGATATCACTGAAATAATTCCAAGACACCTTCACTCTGCATTTTAAGTTTGTTGAGATCCTTTTGACACCTTGGACAAAGTGTTCTGGTATGTTCTTGATGTCCTTCACTCACTATTGTGTTGCAACTAAGGTGACTTTAGAGCTATCAGAGCAGCAGAGCTGGGTTGTTGGTTTGTTTGTTTTTTTTAATTATTTTTTTTTCTTTATTTTGGTAGTTGTTTCCAACCTCTCTTTCTGGCACCTCTCCAAAACTATTTTCCCTCAAAGAGCTGAGATTCTGTGCCGTAGTCAGGTAGCAGGGATGTTAGCGCATCGAGTACAGTGATATATCCATAAAGAAGTTTGCCAGAGGGACAACACTGTTGGATGGGGACTTGGCTCAGCAGAAAAGCTGGAAACATTGTGGTACCAACTAGATCATCTTCTCTCTCTTTTAATAGCCTACAGGGAATGAACAAGGGCCTGGTTATCATTAGCCACACAGCAGGCTTTATCCAAGAATATCTGCCTCTCTTCTTTTTATTAATTTCATGAGAGTGGGACAAAATGTATTCAGTCCCAGTACAAGACTTGCAAATATTGTTCAGCTTTTCTTTATTTCTGCAGTTCTGGGAAATTAGAACATGTTAAGATCACAGGGTCTGGCCAATACAAAGGGAAGGAGCAAGGATAAACACAAGGACACATCCCTTGTTTTATTTGGGATTTTGGTGGTTGCAAAATAGGGAAGACTTTGAGCTCATGGCACCTACCATGGCTCCTTTTCAAAAAACTTGCAACAAACAGCAAGGGAGCATAGGAAATCATGCTCTAGAAGTGCCATTTGATGTGGCAAATTCTTACACCATTCTATGGTTAACTGAACCATCCCTTTTATGTAATACTGGGCTTGCTCACCAGCCTTTACCACAGGATCGTGTGGACAGATAAGAAAACATTCCCCATGGTGCCTTCTTAGGAAAATGCTGATGAAATTCCTGAAGCACTTCAGACTCCCTGGATTCATGCAGTCTGCTGAATACTTGCTGGAAATCCCCTCAGAATAAGTGACCCTGGGGACAGGCTTCTTCAACCTCCATATGTGTCCCCTGGAGGCTCTTGCAACCTTTCTGCGCAGCCTAAACAATGGATGGGGTGAGCTGTACATGCTGCAGAGCCTATTTGCAGCAGCTGCCTGCAGACTCAAGGTGACACCAAATCAAGGGTCAGGAGTACAATTCTCTGCTGATCCTACCCTCTTCTGTGTCCTTTTCCAACACTCTTGTTGAGGAGTTCAGCAAAGCTTAGCACTGTGTCACATCGTAGAATGGTTTGGGACCTTCAAAGCTTATCTAGTCCAAGCCCCCCACAGTCAGCATGGACATCCTTCACTAGATCAGGTAGCCCAAAGTCCCATTGAGTTGGACCTCCAAGGATGAGGCCTCAACTATCTCCCTGGGCAACCTGCTCCAGTGATCCGCCAACCCCATGTTAAAGAACTTCCTCCTAATGTCCAACCTAAATCTACTCTTCCATAATTTCAAACTATTGCTCCTCATCCTATCTCTGCAGGCCTTTACAAACAGTCCCTTTGCAGCCTTCTTGTAGCCCCCTTTCAGATACTGAATAGTTGATATTAGGTTTCCCCAGAGTCTTCTCTTCTCCAGACTGAACAACCCCAGCTTCCTCAGCCTGTCCTTCTAGGAGAGGTGTTCCAGCCCTCTGAGCCTTCCTCCAGACCTTCTTCACCAGGTCCATGTCCTTCTTATGTTGAGAGCACCAGAGCTGGGCGCAGTACTCCAGGTGAGGTCTTACCAGAGCACCTTACCACATCATAGGGCTGGAGCATAGACCTGTCAAGATTGTCTGAGGGAGCTGGGGTTGTTCAGTCTGGAGAAGAGGATGCTCAGGGCAGACCTCATTGCTCTCTACAACTACCTGAAGAAGGTTGTGGCCAGGTGGGGTTGGTCTCTTCGCCACGTGACAGAACCAGAGGACACAGCCTCAAACTGCGCCGGGCAGGTTCAGGCTGGATTTTAGGAAGAAGTTCTTCACAACAAGAGAGATTCGCATTGCAATGGGCTGCCTAGGGAGGTGGTGGAGTCACCATCCCTGGAGGTGTTTAAGAGGAGGCTGGATGAGGCACTTAGTGCCATGGGTTAGTTAATTAGAAGGGTTAGGCGATAGGTTGGACTAGATGATCCTAGAGGTCTTTTCCAACTTGGTTAAATCTGTGAGTCTGTGATAATCTCACTGAAGATGAAGGGCATTGGCAGATTCCAGTCAGGGGTAAATTAGCCTTTGAATAAACGTTTGAACTATTTGTAGAAATTTCCATTGTGGTTTTGACCAGCAGCAGGTATGGCAGAGCCTTGGATGAAGAGCACACCATGCTGTGCTGTGTGGATCACAGCAGTAGCACTAGAAGGAGACAGATGACTAATCCACAGCCCAGGTCAGCCTTGTGCAAGTAACCCAGCAGTGGCTGCACTTCAGGGCTCCTCCATGGAGTCTCTCATCAGATCAGCCTCTCATCTCTTTTTTCTTCTCTTCCGCTGGAACTCTTTTCATGGGGCTTCTTTGCAAAATATGGACAACTTACTCCAGGGGAGGGAGACATACTTAATGCCCTCTTCTAGGGATAGGAAAGTTGTAAGAAATACCTCTTGATTCCCAATAAAAGACTAATTTCCACCTAATCCTGGACACTAAAAAGAACAGAAGAAATTCATCAAAGCTCTTCAATTCAGGAAGCTTGAGAACTTAATCCCCTGCCTGGAAGAGAGCATTGTGCAGCTCTTGAGATCAAGGATTTCTTCATTCACACAGGTATCAGGCAGACATACAGCAAATACCAGAGTTTTTGTCTAGGGATTCAGTGCTAAATGTCCAATTTCTTAATTACCAGCCCCAGGACTGGGTAGGAGGTGGGGAGGTACCACTCTCAAGGACAGAACTGCTCTATCTTGGTAGTTGTCACCCAAAAGCCAATCCCAACAGGAAATCCTCTGTTCACTCTGTTTATTCTGTCCTCTACTCCAGATGTCAGGGATGTTAATCAGCTGGGAGGAGTTGCATCTGTTCCCATGCTAGCCACTGACATTTATAAGTCTAGTATTGAATTCTGATACAGACAGGACTTGAGTACTAAGGAAACTCTTCCTACGTATACGACTGCACACCCTAGAAACAGTAGGAGATTGCTCGATTTAGCTTGACCCGCAGTCATCTTTTCCAATAGCTTTTTTTCTTTTTTTCAGGAAACATTTTTTCCCCAAGACTCATAGGACTCATGGTTTCTTTCATGGACATTATCCATTATGTAAAAAGATCACTGTCTGGTCAAACTGCAGGATGCTTGGAATGAAGACAGCCTGTAAAATCTATGGAGTAAACTGTCAGAGAGCATTAAAAACCCTTGTGAGAGACAATAGATTAAAGTGTTGTTGTACTCTCCGGTGCTAACGCAGACCCCTCTGGCTCTGGAGCCCCACGTGGCAGATTGGCAGGCACAGAGTCTGCAGATTTGGGACTGGATTTGCCCCTCTCTGCTTTGTAGCACTGTGTCTTTCAGGACTGGCTGCCCCTTACCAGCCACTCTTTAAGCAAAGAAGGTAAAACTCATCCCCTCCCAGCCCCTGAGAAGCAGCAGTGTGTATGAGCTGTTTTATTGTCTTTGCTGATCATTCAAGCTGTACTACCTCACACAGACTCACAGTTTGATCATGTCCAACATGCCTCTTTCAGGAGCTGCAGGGCTGTGCATTCACCACCTTGCTTTTCTCCCATACCCATTTGTGTACAACCTCTCTCCAGGTGTGGGTGTGAGGTGCCCTTTGAGCCTTTAATTAGCGGTGGCTGAAACCAGATCCAGGAGGTTGCACCTTTCATGCAGAGAAAGATGCAAAGCACAGGCAGTTTCTGTGGCAAGCTTAACCAGGTGCAATACTTAGGTTTGCAATCCCCCCATTATATCTTTCAGGCTTCTTCTCTGTGAGGGACTAAGTCTAGTTCTTGCAAGGAATAGCAGTTCCTTGGGGAAGTACAGAGCAGCCATCTCCACTGTGCTCCATTTACAGCATCCATGAGCACAATGCATTTGGCTTTGACTCTCAGGTGGATTGCTGGACTTGGGTTGTGTTGTCATTATTTCCTATCAATCCCTTTGCTGTTGCTGTCAGTGGAAATGTGCAGAAACATTTTGGAAGAGATGATGGCAACTTATGCTGTGTAACACACACACACACACACACACACACACAATGGTAGGGGCTGGAAGGGGCCCCTGGAGATCATTGAGTCCAACCCCCCTGCCAAGGCAGGGTCACCTAGAGAAGGTCACATAGGAACATGTCCAGGCAGGTTTTGGAAGTCTCCAGAGACTCCACCACCTCTGGGAAGCCTGCTCCAGGGCTCCATCACCCTTAAGTTCCTCCTCATGTTTAGATGCTCTGTGCAGCCACACTTCAAACCCACAGCATTACTGGAGCTCTCACATTGTACAGTTACAGGGTCCAGGAGAAGGAGTGAGAAGGAGAAGGTAAATTTTCTTTATGTAGTCTGAGGTGAAAATGTCAGTGTGAGCAGAAGCCCAGCAGCTCTGCCTTTGCCCAGTATCTGTGGACTTATTGCTGGGGGACAAAGCCACCCCAAAAGTGTGATTACTCAGAAAGCAGAAGTTTCTGTAAGTGCTTTGTATTTGGGGGTTATCAAAGACTTTATGCCACCGGGGATTTGTCTTCAGCCTCAACAGACGTTATGAAAAGGCTGGGGAAAGAGATGCAAGTTCTGATCAGCAGGCACAGGTAAATGTGCTGTGCTGCTTTTCAGAGCAGTGATGGTCTCAATGCACCTGGAAGAGCTGGAGCTTACAAGTAAGGCAGGCTTCAGCAGCAGAGAGGATGCCTTTTCTTAAGCCAGTTACTAGTGTTAAGGAAAAAAATAATAATGCAAAGAAGGGTTTATGAGCTTGAAAAGTTGTCTTTTTTGTTTTCCTCAAGTTAACCTGTTGCTCTGTTAAATGAAAAAAACAACCAAACAAAAAAACATTTAAAAAAAAAAAAAAAAGATTTCTTCCAAGAAATCATTGCTTGTGATTTTTGGGTAGTCTTTCCTGTTTTCATTTGTTGGCCTGTTGGGGGATTTCAGAGGGATGAGGAGTGTGTGTCAGGGGATTTGGCTATGTATGTATGTTTAAATTTGATAGCTGGAACAGAGTGAGGAGGGGATTAACTAAATGGAAACGTGATGGAAGAGAGAAAGATCTTGGAAAAGATTGAAGGGAAAGGATGGAGAGGTAGATCTGTAGGCAACAAATGAAGCACAGTCTGTGTCTATTGGCCCTTGTTTGAACTTCTTTGGCACTGGTTTCTGATAGTTTAAGTCTCTGTCTGCCTCCTCCCTATTCTGTCTTCCTTCTTTCCCCAAGTCAAGTCGCCACTTCAGTGCAGGCTCTCTCCTCCATCCAGTTTGGGGCTAGAGGAAAGCAAAGAAGTGGGTTTCTCAGTTTCTTTTCTCTTGACTGCAGTGAGGAGAACTAATTGTCCCTCAAACACCCCAGGATCAGAACTGTGTGGAGCTGTCCCAACACTTTTGCAGCTGTCCACCACTAAGATAAGCTTGTGCAGAGCGACTGGTGAGGGCAAGACCAGTTTTAAAGTAGATGTGATGTCTTCTCCATTAGTTGTATGTCAAGACATCCATTAAAATCATCATATAATCCCCAGAACTTTCTCTGTGTGCATGTTTCAGAAGGATGGGTGAGTGTAGCTGATCAGAGGAGCTACAGACAGTTGCTGGTAATAATATCTTCAGAGCTCTCAGGAAATGCAAGAGCAGAACCTCCCAACAGATCTTTTAGGATTACTGAGGTACGCTGGACTCACTTGAATATTTAACATGTTCATTAAAGCTGTGTGGTAAAAAGCCATAGTCATTCTTCATCCATTAGAGCCAAATTGATTGAGAAGAGAGATGGATATATCCCCACCCCACAACATGGAGAGTGTTTAGACCAGGAACACAAACCACTGCTGTCAAAAGCAATTCTGTGTTTCCTTGATTGCAGCCCTTGGCAGAAGCAGAGTTACAGGACCCACATACTGCGGAGGGAGATTAGGAGCATGTGCTCTGCTGGGGTCAATGAAATCCTGTCCTTCACTTTTCTCCTGAGCAGATTTGCAGTTTTGAAGTTTCTGAGGGTAACTCAACTGAAACTACCTGCTTTGCACATAATTTCAGCACTCCAAATTAACATAAATTTGCAAGAAAATGGTTTCAGGTTCATTACTAATGGATGGGTGTCTACGCCATTGCAGTGCTTGTTCTCTGCTTCCAAAAGCATCACGGTGAGCTGCAGAGAGGAAACTTCTTGGAGTACTTAAATGTTTGGAGTATGAAACTCTAATAAACCTCCCATAAGCCAGGAAATTTGGAGTGAAGGCTGAAACTCCATACCTAGTGCACCCTACTGGGTCTTTGTATTTCAGAACACGTTATATTTGTTCACTGAAATATCTCCAGGATGGAGCTCTTTAGGGTGGAGTTTCACCTTTAACTCTAAATTTCCTGGCATGTGTGAATTTGAAGTACACTCTTAACTTTTCCCCAGTGCTGTTTTTCATTTTTAATTTCCTTTTTCTTTTAAAGGAAGGACCCTGCTAGAGGGACCCCTGCTAAAAAGAGACCTCACTGAAACCAGAAGTAGAGGTTTTGGCCTAATTTGATCTTTCTGAAATTCTTCAGGAGCACTCAGCTCAGCAAACTTTTTCTCTGCCGTTATTTTAAAGACTCTTGTGGCCAATCCACCCCAGTGAAAAAGATGCATAAAACCTGCACCCTGCAGACCAGTTAGTTCAGAAGGTACCCAGATGTTTGAGTAGTGCAGAGCAAGCCTTGGAAGCATAGAAAAATCTCATGTAAAGTCTAGTTAAGGCTCTGATCATGGCTATTCATACGTGTGAACTGCTTGTTGTGGAATGGATTATTTCCATTAAGCCAACAATAATTGCAGGGGCAGCCCACGTTTGCTGTTGACACTTGTTAGGTGACATCAGTGATGGTAAAAGAGTGGAAAGAAGCGGTGGTTTGGAATGACAGCAGTGGCAATTACCTGCAATGCTTTCAAAAATAATTTTGGCCCTAAGCATTGAAAAGATGTGTCATCAGTGATTTGTTTGAGGGCAGCTTCAGCAGGGTTGAATTGGCAAGGCTTTGGAGAATAACATTCTTCCTGTTGCCTCGAAACGCATCTTTGCAGCTCTAGGGTCAGTAGATAATAAGGAGTAAATTCGCTTCTCATGCGAGAACCTTGTCATGGCGATAAACCGAGGGCTTCAGTCAGGAGCTGTGGTAGTTTGTTACCCCAGCACGAGACACCCTTGGTTTTTCACATCATTCCTATCAGCTTTTCCAGGAGAATTTATTTTAGTGGAATGTCCCTGGGGAAACTGGGGAGTTGCTGAAGTGATTGTGGCACTGGCTGGGTAAGCGCTGCAGCCTCAGACCAGGTGTGTTCTGAGTGCTGACATAGAATCATAGAATGATAAGGTTGGAAGTGACCTCAAAGATCATCCAGTTCCAACCCATAGAATGGTAAGGTTGGAAGGGACCTCAAAGATCATCCAGTTCCAACCCCCTGCCATAGGCAGGGACACCTCCCACTAGAACAGATCTCTCAAGACCTCGTCCAACCTGGCCTTGAACGCCTCCAGGGAAGGAGCAGCCACAACCTCCCTGGGCAACCTGTGCCAGTGTCTCATCACCCTCACTGCAAACAACTTCCTCCTAAAATCCAGTTTAAACCTCCCCTCTTCCAGTTTAAACCTATCCCAACCCACATCCCAAGCCTGCTTTACAGAGGGCTCCATACTCCTGTAACATTTCCCTACTGATCTTCAGGATGGATGTAGCATTGGACGCTTGGCATGGAACTACCTGAAACTTAGCAGCCTGTGAGGGTTTTCAAGAACTTTAGTTCATGACAATGAAAATTCATAGTGGGATTTGGGGAGGAATCCTGCTGCCCAGAGCCAGGTAGTTGTCTCTGACCAGTCCCTCCTTGATGGGACTGCTATCCCATGGCACTGAGAGGATGAGGAACTCCCTGTGTCCTCCGCTAAGCTGCATATTCCTCATTCTGACACGTAAAGCACTTTGTCTCTTTACCGGGAGACAATATTCCTCTCCTTTCACCCTTTCCACTATGGCCCCATCAACATCCTTGTGTCGCATTCCCAGCCTTGACTTTGTAATACAGATCACAGCTGGTTGGTTTGAATTTCCCTTGAGTTACCCAGGATGCTGCTGAAAGCACAGGAAGAGCAGAAATGCTTTAATCAGTTAAATCAATCACACACACACCAAAAGTAGACTAGACCTCAAAATGTACCCCGCGACCTTCGGTACCTGCGGCGATGACGTCTTTGTCCTATTTCTTGAAGTGCAAGGTTTTTATTGGGGCTTGGCAGAAGGGTGGAGCGAGGGAGACACGGGAGGGGGCGGTGGGTTGCAGAGTTTAAAAAAAGGCAAAAGAAAATGTCAGTGAGAAAATGGAAATAGCCTGATGTTTCTCCAGCCTGGTGCTGGAGCCGGCCTCTCTCCCCCTCTCTTGCAGGGAAGGGGCTCCTTTTCCGTTAGCTTGACTGTGGCCTTATTTAATCGGTTTGCTCTGACACAGAGCCAAGAAAGGGCTTTGCTGTGTGATGCTGGGTCCTGCGTGCGTTCAGGCCTCCACAGCTGTTCCCTAGCAAGGGTTGGCTTTTGACTACTGAGGTATTTTTTTATAGCCACAGAGGGCAACTATTAATAGATGAGATTTACCAAAACACGGAACTACGCAGCGTGGTGTGGAGGGGAAGAGGGAAACCTGTGTGATTTATGCCAGGAAAATTCCATGTCGAAATTAGACTGAAAGACACAGTAAAGATGAATATGCCAAGACAGGGATTTAATCTCTTTCTCAGGCCATGCCAGCGTTTCCCCTCCATTAAGGCTCTGTCCCATTGCCTGAAGTATGTTGCTGAATTATTTCTTCAGCGTTAAAGAGCGCAAATTGTATAAGGGATAAAGATAGGACACATAGACAGAAAACACTGCTTTTTTTTTTTTTTTTTTTTCCTGAGCTGTGATTAGACTGAGAACGAAATGCCAGAAGGAAGCAGAGGCATTCCTGACCCTGAAGACATTTCAGTTTGATCAGACGTGGGATTAGGGGTAAAATGTGAAGAATTCCACATTGTGTGGTAGGAACGAGCTGGTCGGGACTTTGCTTCTTTGTTTATTGATTCATTTCTAATTTCCTTGATATGATGTAATGAGACTTGTGCCCTTGTCAGGCTTACAAATTCTAGTTGTGTATCGAAGAAGACAGGTTAAGGAACGTTGAGCAGAAAGGAATGAGGCTGTCAGTTTAAGCTTCTTTTGCAGTCAGAGCCCAGACATTGATTAAATAACAGCAAATCCAGATGATATCAATTAATAGAGCCATCGCTGTAGTCATCTACATGGGTTTTGTGCACCTTCCAAAGCCAAAATAGCAAACTGTGTTCCCAAGAGGAGCCCCACTGGCTATCAGCAGCCTGTGAGTATCAGAATCCCCTTCATGCTCTGAAAAGACTTACCTTAAGCTGTTTTGCTTGCTTCAGTTATTTGTTTTGTTTAATTAGAAAAGAGAGAGGGAGAGATTAACTGGTGAGCAGTTCTAAGTAAATGTAGACATCTGATACAGTCATTTAGAGGATGTGGGTAGACGTCAAAAAGGCCTGAGTTTAATTTGCCTCACGTGAGCATCAGTTGAGTATGGAAGTGTTTCCAAACCAAAGTGCTCAGGTTTGCAGAACTGGTTGAGAGCAATTACAAACCAGCATTTTCCTGTCATCTCCTGATTTCCACGAGCATGATGATGCTCTCTTCTCTGCCTTCAATCCCAGCAAGCACAAATGGAGACAAACATAGGTGTGCCTGAGACATATTCAGAATTATGTGAAACTGATATTATTTTAAATACCTGAAAGCCTTTGGTCTTGGCATTTCTGATCAGAGGGTTTTATCTTGCCTTTATGCTTTCTAGAAGGACTAACTCTGTGAGCTGCTGCTTCCTCCCCAAACACATAGTCTCAATGTTACAGCACTGAGTGCTGAGGATAAGCATTGGCTATTTGTAGCAGTCACTCAGTTCCTTAGGGAACAGTCATGCCATCTGCTCACAGCAGGTATAGACACACAGCACAGGCATGATTTGGAGAATTAAAGTCTTTATAATTGCTGGAGGGAAGGTAGGTGCTTCTGCTAGCATTCAGGGTCTGTGAATACCAAGCGCACTTTACATCAGGCTTCCCTATCACAGTGCATTCCTTAACAGTCATTCAATCTTTTCTATTTTTACATATATAATGTTGTTCAAATGTATGTTATGCTTTCTGTCTGGACTAAGTTATATATCCCAAGCTCTTTGAAGTCTGTAGAAAGATTGAACTCCCAAAGACTTTGGTCTTTGGCTTGGATGTCTGCATCCAGAGCACGAGCGAGGTCGAGAGCCTTCCTCAGACGAAGGGCAGTAGCTCAGAGGAAAGCTCCTGCAGAACAGCACTGCACAGAGTAAGTACAAGAAATGTTTTGGGTAAAGATTGATGGCAACAGTTCACAGCATTATGAAAATTACTTCCCTTTTGCCTCCAGCCTTTTTACCACGACTGTGTCAGTGCCAAAACCCAGAACTCACTCACTAATTCTTCCAGAATCGATCGGTCATGATAAACTCCCAAACACAGAGTAAAACGCTTCCATCAGACACATCGGAGTGTTTCTCCCAGTTTGCCTGAAGAAATCTGTGACATTTGGTTCCCCCCTGCACCTAGTTGGATTCAGAAAAGGTCCAGGAGTCCCTGACCTCCTCTTCCTGCACTCAGAATTCTTGTAATGGTTTTACTTCTGGTTGTCGTAGAATTATAGAATGGTTTAGGTTGGAAGGGACCTCAGAGATCATCCGGTTCCTCAGAATGTCTTGTTTTGCCTTCAAAAAGCAGTCCCAAACCTTTAGCTATCCTCATCTTGATCAGACACTTGTTTTATCCCTGTGGGAACTTCATTATCAATGAGGAGAAACTTCTTTAATTTAAGGATGATGGAGCACTGGAAAAAAGCTGTCCCAGAGAGGTGGTGACATCTCCATCTCTGGAGACATTCAAAATCCACCTGGATGTGTCCTGTGTCACCTTCTTTAGGTGAGCCTGTCTTGGCAGGGGAGTTGGACTTGATCTCCAGAGATCCCTTCCAACCCCTACCATTCCGTGATCCTGTGAACAGTACCTGAAGCATTTCCAGGTTTGGATCTAGAAAAGCATCAGGAGGAGATGATCCAAAAGGTGGTTCCGGGTTGCCTTCTCTTCTCTCACAACTAAACAAGGCAGGATGTCATGTTGCAAAGTTCTTGACATGCCTGAGCTGGCAGCAGAGGAGTTGTGGAAGTGAGGAAGTCTGTAAGAGCCTCCCTCTGCCTTTGACAGGGAGCTGCAAGACATTTCATGCTACCATAGATTTATAAATGTGGGCTTGTGTGGGTAGTGGTGGGCAAAAACAGCAACCTCGAATTTCCGCTGGATCCTTTACAAAGCTGGATTTGTAGTCATTGTGGATTCCTAGGTTCCTGGGTTGGAAAAGACCTTTAAGATCACTGTGCCCAACCAATATCTAACTCTAACAAATCTGGTGCTAAACCCCATGTCCTTCAGCACCACATCTCTCTGTCTTTTAAACACCATCAAGGATGGGGATCCATTCACCGACCTGGGGAGCCTGTTCCAATGATTGAAAACTCTTTCAGAGAAGGAGTTTCTTCTAATACTCAACCTAAACCTTCCCTTGTACAGCTTGAGGCCATTCCCTCTTGTCCTATTGCTTTTTACTAGGGAGAAAAGACCAAGCCCCACCTGGCTCCAACCTCTTTTCAGGGAGCTGTAGAGTGCCAGAAGGTCTCCCCTCTACCTCCTCTTCTCTAGACTAAGCAGACCCTCACAAAACTTGTTCTTCAGATCCTTCACCAGCTTTACTGCCTTTCTTTGGACCTGCTCCAGGACCTCAATGCCCTTTTTGTAGTAAGGACCCCAAAACTGAATGCAGTGGATGGTTGAGATCTTCAGTCCTGTGGTAGTTGTTAGCAACACCTTAACAATAAATTGCTGCAGCAAACCAGAGTGGAAGTTGATATGTGTCTGAGATATGCAAATAGGGTGACAGAGGATGCAAGTGTTGTGGGGACATTAGACTGTGTGACCTGTCTATAGAGGTCATACTCATGGCAGCACTTGGTCAAGAGCTTTGCCATAAAGGCAAGTCAGAGCTTTCCCCTTCTTGTGTCAGTATTGGACAATGGGGCCCAGAGCTTTGCATTCTCCCAGCCCTTTGCTAGAGGCCTGTGTTTGATTCACATGGATCCACAGGCTCATGGTGCCAAAAGAGGCAATTTCTGCACTTGTATCTGAAGGCCAAATATATGGGTATGATTTCCTATAGTTTACTGTTACATGCTGGATCAGTATTGTACGTTTCATGAGCTGCCAGCCCAATTTTGTAGGGTCTTGGGAAATGTGTCCTCCAGGGAATGCTTACACTCAGCCTTATGTTTTGGACTGATAGTGCCTGTTTTCTGGTACATGTGTTAGCAGATCCAGATGTGAAGCAACCCAAATGTCCTTCCATCTGCCTAATAACCTGGGCATTGGATCTGTCTCTTGCTCATTATGCAAGGGGTAGAGGACCTTTACTGCTTAATGTGTCCTTCAGCTGAAGGAACATCTGCTCTCAGCAGCACACGTGTATGATGGTATCTGCTTCACCTTCTGTCTCTGCAAAAGTTGTGGGTCCTGCATAGGTTTGAAAACCAGAAAGTCTGAAAGGCCTTGGGGGTTTGGAAAATGCACATTTACATCTTTCCTCCTGCTGCTTGTCTCTGGCTCAACATAGAGAAATGAGGGGCAGGATTTTGATGTCAGGGAGTTAATTAAGTTAGTAGTATCTGTTACAACCATTGGTGCCACATCTGTCTCCCAACAGAGTTGCTTGACAAAGTAGTAATCTACTAAGTCCTGTCTCCTGCTCCTTCTTTTCTTTTTGTCTTCAGAGTGAACAGGAATAGCAGAAGAAAATAATGATAATATTTGATTTAGGACATCCACTGTCCAAAATACTTTCTTTCTGCAACTTTGAACTGTTGTCCTTGCAGGTGTGCTAGTGATGTTTCTTCCAGATCACCTGGGAATTTGCTGTGGATTCTGGAAAAATCAAAGCTAAATGTTCTTCTATGAAATTTCTGTTTCAGAAACTGACATTTTCTGTTTCCTAGTAGTCTCTTCACTACAAGGAAAGAACAAGAGGAGCCTGCTATTGTAGACCTCATATCTGGTGCATCTTAGAATCTAACTATTCAGTTTTCTTCCTTTTTTTTTTTTTTTTTCCCCTTTCCAAATGTGTTCAGGACCTCACTGTTGAAGATAAAAACTTTTTGGTCTGATCCATCAATATCCCCTGATAAAAACAGAAAGGAAAAAAGAGCTAAATATTAGTCCTTGTTTTAAAAGAGAGGGAATAAGACTCTCATGATCTTTGGCAATGTGAGGCTGTTAGTGCCAGGGCACAAGAGTTTTGGTTTCCCTGTGCTGAAATCTCCATCATCAGATGACGTCCTTTGTGATGTCACTTTGGTGTCTCCTACCCGTTCCTGCAGAAGATGAATTGAGAGGAAATTTCAACCAGTCTCATTTGAATCAGGTTTTCATTTCTTTCTCAGAAAAGAGGAAAATTGAGATTATCCTAACCATAAGCCATTGAAGGTCTGCCTGCTGCAGCAGGACCAGCTTTATGCACAGCCCTGCCAGGAGGTTAAGAACTGAGATTTGGAAGTCCACGAGTTGTAAAAACAAAAGCAGAAGAAAAGCAGCGGCATCTCCAAAGCAAAAGTCATGTTTTGCAAGATGCATATTTGGACTGGTTATTTTGGCCCATCAACTCCAGCAGTGTCTGTAATAAACATGCTAGGTCCTTTGTGGTTATATATGATTCCATTTTAATTGTTTTGTGTTTGGTTTTTTTTTTTTTTTTTGCTGATGTCGGCCCCATTCCAAGTCCTCTTCATTCCAATAGCAATGTATATCTCACTCTGTGGCACAGGGTTTATGTGCAGGGAGGATTAGTGTCAAAAAGTGAGATGAAAGGAGCAAAGAATTTGATCTTGTTCTTTTTTTTAATTTTTTTTTTTTTCCCCCATCCTGCAGTTTTTATTGCATGTTGCTTAGAGAAGATGCTGAAGGACCAGCCACTTAAAGTCCCAGCTGCACACCCTGGCCAGGATGGTGCCATGTGTCACCCTTCCACAGGAGCTGTGGCTAATTCCAACTTAACTACAAACAACCCAAGGCCTCAGTGCTCCCAGCCTTGGTCTGTGTTTAGCTTCCTGGAAATCCCAAATATTCCATGGGAGGTGACCCACCAGAGCCCACCCTGGCAGGGTCCTGACCCATCCTGCCTGTCTGCTGTTGAAGGCAGAGGGCATAGGGAGATGGAGCACAGGAGAGCGCAGTACCCTCCCGGTAGGATGCCCCTGTGTTTCCCATGGATTTTAAAGAGGGAACACAAAGCATTTGCCAGTATTCCAGAAGTTCCAAAACCTGGGTCACTTCAGCTGTGACTTCCAAGGGTCATGCCAGCCAGGCACTTGTTTAGGCAGACTGCAAATGTGACCCCACAGCCACTGGGATGGTGATGAGAAAGACAAGTCTGGAGTTGAATATTAATTGTGGAAATTGTTAGACAGCTTTAACAGAGAGAGTTTCAGCAAAGCTCCTCCTGTAATTACAGAAAATTCTGTGTCAAAGCCTCAAGTTTCCTCTTGATCTCTAACTTCCAGTCTGATTAACAGAGGCTGTACCTAACTCTTGACCTGATTCAAGGGAGTGATGACAGGCTGCATTCCTGGTCTCTGGTGCTTTTCATAAAAAAATCAGGTTTGTTCTGGTGACTGAACCCCAAATGTCCTTTACTTGAACTATTGTGCAGCATTATCCGTTGGTTGTTCTTGGAAGCTTTGGGATGAGAGGTGCTATGTAAATGCCAAATATTATTAGAACGGTGGCTGCTCACTCATTGAAAGCAGAGAAGAAAAGCTGTTCATGAAGTCAGTGTGCTGCCTTGCCTTCAGAAACAGCCAAGCTGAGGGATTCAGGAAGGATCAGCTTATTGCAGGGAGCTCAGACTTTCATCTGCTGACCACTGGCCCTTCAGGACTTTTTTTGAGCCTGTAAAATAGGAGTAAAAGGTTGTAAAGTAACAGTGAAGGCTTGTAAAAGACTACCAGTGGCCACCAGCAGGCAAGGTACAGGATCAGTAACACAAGGCACTGCTCATTTAAAAGACAGGTGATCCACTGTGATGGTTTGGGAGTTACCTGCCTCCTCACACTATGAAAAAGCACCCAGACTAGACTCAGCCTGCTGGAAGGACTGAAGCTCTATTTAGCACAATGTACCAGCAGAGATATACACAATAGACAGGAAGTTACAGGAATATACAAGTTAAAGGTCATACAGAAACACAATACCTCTCCCAGAAATCAGAGTCCCCAGGAGGGGCTCCCAACCACCCTTCCACCTTCTTTCCACCCCTCTACCTTACCCCAGGGTCTGGCTTATGTGCAAGGTGAGTTTGGAGGATGGGCAAGGGGGGTTAGAAGCAGAGTGGTTAGTTAGGTTACTCAGCAGGGACGCCAGCAGACACACACCAGCTAGAGAGACTGACGCTCTCTCTCTTGTGTCCTTGTTCTTACATGTCTCAGCAAGCCTATGAGTGAAGCAGACATCACCAGGGTTTGCTTTTCACAGCCTATATTTTTTTTCTCATTAAAATATTCCAATTAGCCTCAAACCAGCACATCCACATTGTCACAGAACACACATTCAAAAGGTGGAGTTTCTAATCCTGGCTGTCAGACTGAATGATTTCGTCACTCTGACCAAATGGTTGCATTTCTCTACCTCCATTTTCTCCATTTGAAAGATGAAGATGATTATTCCTTTGCCTGTTTCATGGAGGGGAGGCCCACCACAAGGGTTCTTGTCCCATGCTGCTATCACTTAAACACTTGGAGGGGATTTGGAACAGTGCAGAGGGCTTTGACCAGTGTGGAATTTCTCCCTTCATATTTAGGAAGCATTTTGAGGCCCAGAGGGGAAGCTCTATAGAAGTGCCAAGCAGTATAATTGATTTAAGTTAAAATAGCCTATATTTATATGTGGTTTATATATATATATATATATGTCTGTGTAACTTCCTATATTGATTGAAATTCTCCAGTGTTCATGACTGAGGTTTGCTGCAACCAAAAAGGGGTTTGGGAAAAGAGGCAAAGGGATTCTGTTTTAACATCACTGGTTCCTGAAAATATCCTTACACCACTTCTTTATCATTTGACTTTTCTCCTTGTTATAATGGTTCAGCCTGTAGAGTCTGGAAAAACATCAGGGTAACCAGGGCAGAGGGAATATCAGATGGAGATGAGGGATGGATAAGAGACAAATTACAGTACATTTCTCATGGGTCATTTGGCTCTCATCTTGAAAAGGAGAGAGAAAACAAATCCCAAAGTAGTAAAGGAAAAGAAAAGAGACAATCAAAACAAATAAACCTGCCAGTGCTGCTGATTTCAAAGGCCTGTGAAATGTGCATCTATGCTTCAGAATGCTTTGCTGTTTTGAAGAGATGCATCTTGAAATGTTCCATGTTTTAATCCTACTCACTGTCTCAGAAGTTAATTACACAGTTCGATCACAATTCCTTTGGTTTTCTTTTTTCTTTTGTTTTCTTCCTGCAAGCTGGCCAGCCAGCATTTCTTTTCCTAGTTCTTTCTTGGTTAGCTTAGCTATTTTTTTTATGGGTTTGTGAGGAAATGAAGCTTTTCAGTTCTTGCTTCACGAAGAAGAGGAGGCTGAGGAGAGACCTCATTACTCTGCAACTACCTAAAGGAGTTTGGAGCAAGGAGAGGGCAGCCTCTTCTCCTTAGTATCAAGCAACAGGACCAGAGGCAGTGATTTTAAGCTGCACCTGGGGAGATTCAGACTGGATGTTAGGAAATCTTTCTTCATAGAGAGAGTTGTCAGCCATTGAAATTGTCTGCCCAGGGCAGTGATGTAGTCACTGTCCCTGGGGGTGTTTAAGCAGCCTGTGGACTTAATGCTTAGGGAACTGGTTAGGTGTTGACCCTTCAGTGCTGGGTTGAGGGTTGGACTGGATGAGCTTGGAGATGTCTTCTAGCAGGAGTGATTCTGTGAGTGAACTCAAGTGTTGCTCCACTCTTGGATGTAGACCTTGCAAAGGAAGAAGGCTCAGTGATCAAATATTTGTGGTCTGTAGCACTGCAACTCTTTTTAAACCTGTATAAAAGTTGTATAGAAAGGTGTTTACAAGGGGAGGCAGTGAGAGGATGAGGGATAATGGATTTAAACTGAAAGAAAGTAGATTTAGATCAGGCTTTAGGAAGAAGTTCTTCACCATGGGAGTGGTGAGATGCTGGAACAGGTTGCCCAGGGAAGCTGTGGATGGAAGCGTTCAAGGCCAGGTTGGATGGGGCCATGAGCAACCTCCTCTAGTTGAAGATGTCCCTGCCCATAGGAGGGAGGTTGGCATTAAGTGATCTTTAAGGTCCCTTCCAATCCAAACCATTCTACCATTCTGTGATACAAGTGGGGTCTCTGGTATAAGAAGCAGACAGCAAAGCCTGGGAGGATAAAGGGAGGGAGGGAAGGAATCATTTTGTGTACATTAACAGCCACTCCAAACTTTTGCCAAGAGCTCAGACAGAGCATGTTTGACATTTGAAAATTTTTACATCATCTTTTCCCCATTCTTTTTCCCTGAGCCTCTGCTCTTTCTTATCCTGGCCAGAACCAGCAGCAAAAGTGCCGAGGAAAAAAAAAAAAAAGATCTGTTTTCACTGTATTTCTGAATCTCAGCCCAGGTTTGTGAAGGATTTGGCAAGGATTTGCAAACCTTTGAGAGAATCTGTGTGGAGATCTGAGGAAACCCTCCTCCCTCCTTCAAAAAGCAAGTTGTGTTGGCCAGAAGTTGGGCAAAAATTGGTCGTTTCAACTGAGGTTTCCTTTGAGATTTTGGATTTGAACCTGAAGCTGCACTTTGAGAATCAAGTTTTGCTCTGACTAACTCTAGATTTACACTGGAGCAAATACATCACAGTCAGTGCTGATACTTGTATGCAAGCCATTGAGAACGGCAGTTGGCTCAAAGGACAATCCCACATGGACCAAACCAAAAGAGGACCCAGAGCTGAGTTTGAAGGAGCTCAACCACAAGGTTTATTCCAACCTGTTGCTGTGGTTCATCCCGTTAAGTAGATGTTTCATTTACAACATCCAGAAGTTACCTATGAGGAATTGCATGAACTAAAGATGCATCATTTATTAGAGGTCTTTTATCAGAAGGTCAGATAGGGCTGGGCAGGGCTGTGCCATTAGGGTTCTATAGATGAGGGGATTGATTTTTGGAACTTAATAGCAAATTTCCTTTATGTATGGCGTGAAGTTTTTCCTTGCAGTCCTATAGATATGTAGTGCAAAGTGTTACAGTAGAAATGTGCTTGTTTTTAGGACTGCCCTGTTGGGCAGGCAGCATTTCAGAGCAAATGGAATGAAACTGGGGTCTTGACAGTTGTAAGAATTCTCCATGTTAGACCGAGGAGCTGCTCTCTTTCTCTCTGTTGCAAGATAAAGAAACCCTAACCCCAAAGGTTTCTCATATTGCACACATTAAAGCTCTTCTTTCTATAATATGATTTCTTTTTCATGGGGTGAGAAAAGCCAGAGCGTAATAGTAGAATTACATTAGTTTGGAAAGGGGGGCACCCCAGGACCAAAGAACACCCAGACTTTTGTAGCCACATGGGATTTGATTTTGTAATATGTGTTGCTTAGGATTGGTCTTAACTGTAGGACTGGCCACTGATGTAAAAATCCTTTGTCCAGCTCAAACCAGCTAAACTGAACACATTAGCGGTGCCACAGAGCCCAGCACAGGCTGCCAAACCTACCCAAGAAGCTGAGTTTATATTTGAACAATTATCCTCAGTGTCTTTTCTTGAGTTTTTATTTGAACAATTATCCTCAGTGTCTTTTCTTGGATCCTTATCATTAGTTTTATTTTGGCCAAAACATTTCTCATCTCTTGTAACAGGAGATCATATTTGGGGGCTGAAGAGGACACTTTGCTGCAGTGAATAAACCAAAATTCTTTCCCAGCTGCCAAACCTTGCATGTGCTGACAGTGCTCACAATTTATGCTTGTGGACATGACCCAGTGACTGCCTGGTTTGGATGCGGTCAGGATTGTAGTTACACATTTGGATTTCAGTGTGAACCCAGGCAGTGATCTGGATCTAAATTGAGACTTTTCACTTGCAATATTCTGACTCCACTCTATTTCAGGCTCTATCCCAATCACTGAAAGATTTATACCTTTATCAATAAATTATCATGACTTTTACTACACTTACACCAGTGTCTTAAATTAACACTAAATTAAATGTAGATGAGGCACACTTCCTGCCTCACATGATTTATGGCAACCTGTCTGAAATGAGGAGCAGAATTAAATTTGCTAGTTGAAGGCAGATATTCAACATCAGATCAGACAGAAATTTTACTGCAGGCTCACTGTTAAATGGGATTTGTAGGCTGTCTTTTTCTTCTTTGGGTTTTTGGTAGACCTGTAGCACTTTAAGTTAAAAAAAATAAAAAAGGAGTTAAAAAAAAAAGGTTAGAAATGTTTGTAGGTCTGAAACCTCTACTGTGTACTCTATATCAGATTGGAGGTGATAGACAGGACAAATGTAGCAATCACATGGCACTGATAAGCTCTCAGCTTGAGAAGTGTGTCCTCTTTTGATGACCTCCCCTTGAGAAAGATATGGAGAGTGCAGATGAGAGCATCAGGAGTGCCCAGAGGTCTTTAAAAATGTAACTGATGGGGACTGGCTGAAAAAATAAGATGATTTTAGCCTAAAAATGAGATGGTTTACAGGAGCTATAGTAAGCTTTCAAATAAGTAATAGATTTGGTAAAGCAGGAGGGAAACATCAAATGCCCTGGCTCAGAGGATGGCACAACATCGTGCGCATCTGTTACACCAAAAGAGATTCAGGCAGACCTTCAGAAAGACTTCCTGACCCTAAAGGTGTTGAAACGTGGGCTGCAGGGTTCTGAGACAGTGGCAGAGTCCTTGTCATGTATGGTCTGAAGTATGAGATAGATAAAAGTTTACTTGATGGGACGTGAGGAGATGCCCCTGCTTTGGGGTGGAGGGCCAGGAGTGATGATCTCTGGGCATCCTCTTCTTTCCAAGCTTGTTTTTCTGTCACTCTGTGAGAGAAGACAAAAGGCAGCTTATACACTGGCATCTCCAAAAGGAAAGATCTGTGTCCAAGCACCCAAGACTGAGAAATCACAGGGGGAAAAGCTAAATTACTCTTGTGCACAATTGCCAAATGGCCCCACTTCAAAATCAGCTTTCAGTCTTTCAGTGCTGTTGAAGACATGGTTCTTACCATTTTCTTCAGGCAGAACATCATCTCAGTGGCCATGGTGGTATTGGGTTGATAGTTGGATTTTCTAATCCTAGAGGTAATTTCCAAACTTAATGATTCTACAATTCTGTGATTTATCTCCTATCCTACTGTTCACTGTGGCTATTGAAAACCTCTAGGTGGACACTACACCCTAAACCCTTCTCCCTCCCCACCCCCCCATCATGTTGGTTGAACAAAGGGGGCAGATGATTGTTGGGTGACTGTCCACATACTGACTGCTGTGGTCTTTGCTGCTCTAATGAGTTGGTGTCAATCCTGGGGTCAAGCTCAGAGCTGAAGGAACAAAGGGAACATGGCTGAGACACATCAGCCACACCACGTTGGGAACCGCACCAGGATCTGGCATAGGCTGCCTGCGAGTTCTGCCAGTGCCATCCAGAAGAACTTTCTCTCTGCCTTCTAAACTGTATACCATGGATTAGGCTGGGCTGACAGCTTCCTGGGAGCACCAAATGAAAGCAGAGACAGGGAGTCTCATGAAGGAGATTGATGTACTGGGTCCTGTGGTTCCAGCAGATTTCCTCTGTCCTACAGTGTGCTGGTAAAGGACAGGATGCTGTATGCCGAGATAAACAGCAGACTTGGAGGCTGAGTCCCCATTGCAGAAGATGCTGCTGGTTGGTTTTTTTTTTTTTTTTTCTTTTCTGTTCTGCATTTGGAGTGCTGAAATGCAGTGCCTTTTATTCCTAACAGGCTGAGCCCACACTCCACAACGAGCAGATAGCAGAGGTCCTGCTCAGTGTTCCGGTGGAGTCTTGCAAATAATCCCTTAAGTACCCTGTTTGTTTTCTTGCTGTAAAGCGACACTTGTCTCCGAAGGAAAAAACCAAAACAAAGTCAAATAGAGAATAACTCTAAGCAAACAGTAGAAAACATTTCCTAACAATAAGGGCTGGAAGGCTCTGTGTTCCTTGCAAAAACAACCGTGACTGCAAGAGGCTGCACCCCAGCTGTGTTAGGGAAACACGGGGAAGCCACCCTCTGACCTGGCAGAAAGTGGGGGAGGAAGAGTTTCCAACCCCACAACAAAACTGCTTGACTCTAGACATCAAGGCTAGATTGAATATGACTAAACCTGATATCAGCCCAGTTTAAAAGCCGTCGTCAGATGTGTTTGTAGCTAAGTAGCAGGGATTGGTGGCTGGATTTGGATTTGGATTTGGAGCTGAGAGCCAGCAGAAGTGAGCTCCTCACAGTGGTCCCCAGGGGCAGGTGGAGCTGCTGGATGAGGGCTTCACCTCGTTGCCCAAGATAAGTCCTGCTGCGGTGGAGCTGCAGTCCAAATGGCCAGGAAATGGGCTTGACAGAGGAGACAGGCAAGGGGATAATGGCTGGTGTGACTGATGGGGCAGGCTGTGTGGTGAGCCGGGCAGTGGCGAGACACTGCTGGATGAGCTGAAGACTCCATTAGGCTGAAACTGGAGCACCGTATGGGATATGTATTACTGCCTGGGCTCTGGGGCTTGCTGGCTGAAGGCGAGCTGCTGCACACTGCAGTTTCAGAGGGCTACTTACACTGCAGTGGAGGAAAAAAAAGCATCCAAAGCTGTGCTTTGGACAAGTGAGTCGATGAAAAGAGCCGGGTGGGAACGTGCACATTGCCTGATATGATTTGGTGTCCCAAATGGCCTTAAACAGCCCATAGACTTTCTATGTCTAAACCAGATTCCAGCAGAGGAGACCTTTTATGATGCACTAATAGCCTCATTAGGCTTTCTGGAGCAAGGCACGCTCACAGCATCGTATGTTTTTTCCATTACAGGAATTACACGTGTTTTGTTGTGCTTTGGGTTTTGTTTTGTTTTCCACACAGACTTGCCCTGACAGTTCCCCCATTCAGGTTTATGTTGGAGGTACCATCTCGAGCCAATGAATTTTTTGAAATATGTTGCTGGCACTCACGGAGAGATGCATAAAGGAAATATTCTAATGACAGTTGGAAAGGCTTTGATCCCTTTCCAGGACTGCACTCATGTCTTTGAAATGCGAGTTTGGCAGTGCTGGAAAGGCTGGGCTCTTTGGCTCTCTTTGGCATGAGCCCATGTGGCAGACATTATGTCCTCTATCAGGGGACCCACATAACCTTGAGAAGTGTAAGCAATGCTCGTGGATTGCGTTGGGTCAGATAGTCTGGGCTGATAACAAAGCAGCCGCAGCAGCAGGGGGGAGTCAGCCCAGTCCAATGCAATAAATGAAAACTATTTTGACCTGGTAACTGTTGGGTCTGCTGCCTGCGGCTACGTCGTTGGACATGAACTGCAAAAGTAGTTAATTTATGCCTCCTTGAGTGTAGGAATGTGGTGATGATGGATAGAGATGGGAGGTTATTAGAAACATGGGGAGGAAGGAGAGGATGGAATTCCTGCTTCGTGTTTTTATCTCTTACACACACACACAGAGGCTGGATCCTTTGCATACATACTCTTGGCTGCCTCGCGTGTGTGCAGAGTCCAAGCCCTGGTTACACACTCACAGCTCTCCTCATGCACGCACATGCAGGCACATGCTCACACCCTTACAAGGGATCTGCCCGAGCTAATACTGCAGCATGTTTATCTGCTGGGGCTTGCTGGCTGCTCTTAGCGAGGGGTTTGCAGTCGCTTCCTCCCAAGCACAATCTGTTTACACTCCTCCTGTACAGACCCTTTGCCGAAAATCCTCTTAGCATTCTGTCCTCACACCGTTTGATCCCTGAGGTTCCTTCCAACCTGGAGTTCTGTGGTTCTGCTCATTCACAGACTTCCGCTGGCTAGCAGAGAAGCAGTGGTCAGGGAGCTGCTAGAAAACCAAGTCCGACTGACTTTGCACAGTGCATTTATGCATGACAGGAGTTCAGTCTTGACGATGCACTGACATCACTGACCACTTAGGTAAATGCTGGCTGCTTTGGATGCTGTCTGCAGAAACCATCTCTCCACAGAGCAGCCCTGGGTGCTGGTGCACCCAGCCTTACGGAAGCGTGGGAGCGATGTCTCCGTGCACTAAGGATATAAATGGGATTGGAGTGTGGAAACGATCAGCACGGAGGCAGCTGAGAATGAAGAAATATTAGTTCAGATTATTTGAAAACATAAGAGTGAGGATAAAAATGGATATCTCAGGAGGGGAGTTTGAGTGTAGTCACTCCTACAGTCCAGAGTCAACAGCCGCAGTCTCAGTCCAGACAGTGCCCTTCCTCCCCTTCCTGCTGGGATACAAACACAACAACCGTCTCTATTTAAGAGGTGCATGATGCTTCTGCTTCTGTCCTTTTCTCTCTTGCACAAAGCATCACACCACTCCCACTTGCCTTCTTGTGCTTCTCCTCGCTGTTTTTTCCTGGTGCTGCCATACGTGCCCACATACACATTGTGCCCTTCACAGGCACCCATCCTCCATCCCATGTTCCCACACTTCACTTACACTTTGGGAATGCACAAGAGCTCTGATATGTAAGCTCTCACTATTGCTCGTGGATATGTGTAAGTGTGAGCCCTTGTTTGGAAAAGATGTTTTCAAATGCACAAAGACCTTGGAAATAGATTGTGCACACCCTCAGAACATTGGACAGATGCATGCAGAACAAGCTTGAGGAGCTGAGGGGAAGATCTCTGTATTTTCCATAGATGTGTTGGGAACACTGGAGAGATGAGAAATGTGTAAAGGGTCACAGTGCTGACCTGTCCTTCAGGATGTCATCCACATTTGATTGGAGGATAAAGACTGTATGGAATGGAAACATACCCTTCCACTGGTGTCCCCAAAGAGCACATCTTCCTCCATGAGTCAGCGAGGGCCTGGGGACACCCAGCCGTGAACTATTTTGGAGGCAATGACTTCAGCAAGTGGCAGGGGAAGCTATTGTGGAAATGTGAATGTGTTTTCCATTGGGGAGCCCTCCAGGGAAGGACAGAAAGATCTTGGTGCTGAGCCAGTTCCCCTATTTTTTCTTTACCCTTCTGGGAACAAAAGCCTTGCAAAGTATGCAAGGAGCCCTGCTTAGTGAATGTGATTGCCTTTGGTTTGTGAGAGCTACATGAGCCCTGTGCACACCCATATGGAGAGGGAGACTCCAGAAGCAGGAATCAACCTGCTCAAGACCATCATAGTTTCCTTATAAGCTAGTCAGCCATGCTTGACTCAGTGTGATCTCCCTGTTGCTTTCACCTGTCAAGTGAAGATAGGACAACTTATCTGTATTTTAGATCTTGTGGTACCACAACACTTCATTATCAAAAGACAATGTGAGCTAGAAACAGAGAACCAAGGAGCTTACTCCTCTGCTTCACTTGCTCCAGCTTTACTCTAAGTCAGAGCATCCCAGTGCCACCAAAAACAGTGTGGCACTGTGGTCCACCCATTGGCAATTAGCTCCTGTGCTGCAGTGTTGACAGTCTAAAGGAGCACAAAAAGTGCTTCCAGTGGCCATCGAGTTTAAGGGGTCAGCTTTGCTTCTCTGCAAGGAGATTGCTCTGAAAGCTCCAGATATGCCAAAAGCCAAGTACTGCTCACCTAGGGTGGGGACCTAAGGAGCCTTGGCAATTTATGTCATAATGTGGTACCTCTCTTGCAAGGAGATCTCTTGGTACAACTTTTCTTGCTGGAAGCAGCAGTTCCCAACCAACCACTCTTGTGTCATCATCTCAACACAAGTGACTGCCACTGATGCTAAAGAAGTCACTCTGCAATCTGGTGTCAGTTGTTGGGCCAGCCTGAAAGATGTGAAACTTGTTATTGCGAAGGAAAATTGGAGGTAACAATAATAAACAGCTCAGAGGAAATGTGCAAGGTAACTGCTGATATAAAAAGATTTACTGACCATAATACCTGCTTAATTACATTCATAATTAACAGATCCCTATACTTATCTTAGGAATGTGGACAGCTTTATGTATTTACCTTGGATTTTGTGGCCTTAGTTAATCAATGGCCTGAAGTTCTTAGATGAGATTCACCCACATGAATGCAAAGTAATTGAAATTTGGGAGTAGGTTTTGAAAGTATTTCAGGTGATTGATAGAGAGGATATTGTGAAATCTCTGCCTGGATTGTGGCACTTCTTCAATGCTTTGCTGCTTTTCCTGTCACCTGCAGGACAAATCAATGCTTTACTTTTTCTGCAGAGCCTACTTAGATGTCAACGAGCTAAAGAACATCCTCAAACTGGATGGATCCACACACCTCAACATCTTCTTTGCCAATTCATCTGAGGAAGAGCTGGCTGGAGTGGCAACTTGGCCCTGGGACAAGGAAGCCTTGATGCATCTAGGTGAGTGATAAAGATGTTTCTTCTGTGGAAAGCATTCTTCTGAGGGGCTAAGAAGGAAAGACAAATATGCGTTAAGCTCTGTTCTGATTTCTTATCATTCCTCTAATATATAGTCAGGGGAAAAAAAGTATTTCACGATTCCCAGATACTGGCTCACAACCAGGAAAATATTAGGTTATAAACCCAAAGCATATTATGGTATTTGTAGATGATGTCAAGCTGAAAGTATTTCACCTTTTAAGTGAAGCTACTTTACAGGGCAATCACTCCATGGGAGCACTTCGTGAAGAAGATTGGGGGGGATAGGTGGGGGCATGCTAGGCAGGAGTGAATTTTTAACCTTAGCCTGTTACATTCTGATCCTTTAGTTCATTAACTGGTAAGTGCTCAATTAATTTTCCTCACAAAATGTAGTTAGAGTTTGTTGTTATTTTTCTCTGCCAATGTGCAAAAGAGCAAACTGCTGAGAGATTGTATTTCTAATGTTCATTTGAGTGGAACTGGAAAGAGTTCACTACCCTGCAGATTGCCCTGCATGTTTCATAACTAGATTGCTGAGTATGGCTGCTGGAACCCAAGGATCCAGACAAAGCTGTTCAGCCTCCCAGATGACTCATTGCCCTGCCACCTGCAGTGCCACTGGACTTCTGTTCCTTGCAGAATGTCAGATGAACCTCAGAAGGTTCAGAAGGCACCAGCTGAGTCTGTATGTACTTCTCTTAACTGCATAAACCTCCCTCGGGCTGCAAGCCTCATCTGGTCATCTTATAAGAGCAGAGCTCCTCATAAGTTTTCCAGATATTTCTCCAGCTTGTTCAGATCTTCCTAGGCTGGAATTGAAGTCTAGTTTCAGCCAAATTCAGTCTTTCTGAAAGGCAGTTTCAGCCAGTTTTTATATAACCCAAGCCCACATTGAGCAAAACAACAGAAAAAAAAAAAAAAGACAGACAGAAATGGTAAATGCAAACCTAGATGAGGAGAGCGAAATGTGCTGGTTTTTACTCTAAAGCATGCTACAGGAGCTGAACTACAGCTTGAGCCATCAGTCAGAGAGGCTCTTCCACATCCAAAAATACATTACCCCAAGACCTAGTGTTAACATCTCTTTGTAGTCACCTGTCTCGATAGTGGGACAGTTGCATGGTCACACCAAGTGGTTGAAGTGGCTGCCCTACTTTGGTTAGTAGATGTTTGATTACAACATTCAGCTCAGCAGCTGCTCTGAAAGAAGTGTGAGCAAACTCCCCTTCCCAAGGACCAGAACTGACAGACATCCACTTGCCTGCTGAGCTAGGCTGAAAGCAAAGCCACTTCCAGTCTCATTTGTTTCCATCTCCATGGGCTGGGAGCACCCAAACTTGGAGATGCTGTAAATGCCTGCCAGTGAGCATTCCCCATGGCAACATCTTCTGGCAAAACCAAAGGTAAATATTAACCCCAGCCTCGACCAGCACCCACACTGCTGTGGTACCTATTACTTTGTGCTACCACAGCCCCCTGCTCCTGCACCAGCCCCTCAGTAACTCTGCTTCTGATTGCACAGCAGTGTGGATTGTTGGTGGGAAACATTAGCCCAGGTACCACTGATGGAGTGAAATAAGGATGCAATATACCAGTTCTTCCCTGCAATAGTATTTTCACAGCTTCCCTTGGCATTGCCATGGGAGGGAGCAGAGAACATGGGGAGAGCTCCAGAGTGCCAAGAGGAACCTTCTACAAGAGGGCTGGGGCTTGCCCAATGCCCTGATGAGTTCTTCTGTCACTTCATTAAGCTAATTGTCAACATCATGCCTAAGCAAAACAATTTAAATTCAGCTCCTACAGTGTATTGACAGAATCCATTAGCCAAAAAAAAAAAAAAAAAAATCTCATGAAGAAAAAAAAAAAAAGCATTAGCCAAGGGTTTAAAGTTGACTTACAGTGGAAAAAAAGTAAAAATAAATAAATAAAGGTCATAATTTCCTGTCATAATAGCCCTCCCAGACCTGTGCTTGGTCTGTAAGAATTCATCTTTAATCTTTTTTACTCTCTTCTATAAATCCAATATGTACTTAATAAAAAATATGAAATATGTCCTGTGGTGCAGATCTAAAGGCTGGGATAGAGATTGTCTGGGTGAGGGAGTTTATCTTTTCTGTAAAACTGCAATTGATTTAGGTTCCTGACAGCTGTGAAAAATATAAATTTTCAACAAAGGCAAAAATAAAATTTCCCTCTCCAGCTGCCTCAGGTCTGTCCAATGCCAGAACCATTTACCCAGCCTTTATTTTGAAGGCAGGTCCTGCTAAGGAATTTCACAAATGCTCCTGCCATTGGGGGAAATAAAAAACCCAACAAAACACAACTCTGGAATTATCTTTGGGAAAGAGACAGCCACACAATGCAGCAGAGTCCTGTCTGGTGGAGACCAAGATCTTCACCTGGGTAGAGACCAAGCAGGAGAGCATAGAATCATAGAAAGGTAAGGTTGGAAGGAGACCTCAAGGATCATCTAGTTCCAACCCCCTGCCATAGGCAGGGACACCTCCCACTAGAACAGGTCACTCAAGGCCTCATCCAACCTGGCCTTGAACACCTCCATGGAGGAAACAGCCACAACCTCCTTGGGCAACCTGTGCCAGTGCCTCACCGCCCTCACTGTAAAGAACTTCCTCCTAACATCCAGTCTAAATCTTCCCTCTGTCAGTTTAAACCCATTGCCCCTTCTCCTGTCATTGCAAGATCTTGTCAATAGTCCCTCCCCAGCCTTCCTGTAGGCCCCCTTCAGATATTGGAAGGCTACTATAAGGTCTAAGCATGTGTTAGGGCAGAGGGAACGTGGGAGTGCAGAGACTGTGTACTGGCAGATCTGCACTCAGTGAACTGGGATTGTGCAGAACTGGTGTAAAGAGCAGTGCAGTGCTGTGAGCAGGGTGTGTAGGTGTTCCATGTGCCACAGAAGGCATGATGGTGTGGCATTTGAATACAGCTACTGCTTTGTACCTGTGTTTAAATTTTCAGTTCATTTTTTTTTAGTACTATACATTTATTTGTGCATTCCCATGTGACTGCTGCCTGTGTACAGTCTCACGTGCCCACGTGCAAAGGGGAAGTCTTCTCTCTCCTATTTCTGCATATGTCCTTGCAGGACATCCAGAGTGCTCCCTTCTCTCTCTTCAGCACTGATGATACTTCAGCAGGAGCACTGTTTGTGTTTGGAGGAAACCATGAGACAAGTGGGTGAACCAAAGGAGAACATCAGGCAGGGAGGTCTAGAGAATGGATTGAGCTACAGAAAGTTTAATGGATTACAGTTACTCAGAGTGAAGGAAAAGAGCCTGGAGTAGGGATGATGACAGTCTCATAAAAGCTGATGAAAGGGGAGGAGAATCTTCTGTTCTTCATATCCATGTGAGGCAGGACTCAAAGACATGAACTTAAACAGATAAAAAAAAAAACCAAAAAAACCCAACCCAGTTCAGGTTAGATGTAACTTAAATCCTTGCTGCTCTAAGGATACTGGGTGCTGAAATTGATTGCTGGGGCAATCGTGGCATGAGGGGCTGGAAAGAGATGTTAGGCCAATATGTGTGAGAGATAATCCTGCACTGGGCCCCTCAGTTCAAGAAGGACCTCAGGGAACAGCTTGAAAGTCCAGTGCAGAGCCACAAAAATGATTAAGGGAACATCTCTCTTAGGAGGAGAGCCTGAGGGAGCTGTGGCTCTTGAGCTTGGAGAGGAGGAGCCTGAGGGGTGACCTGATTAATGTTTATAAATATGCAAAGTGTGAGTGCCAGGAGGATGGAGCCAGGCTCTGCTGGGTGATGCCCAATGACAGGACAAGGGACAATGGAAGTTGAAGCATAGGAAACATGAAGAGGGAGTTTTCAATTGTGAGAGCGACAGAGTACTGAACAGGCTGCCCAGGAGGGGTGTGGAGTTTCCTTCTCTGGAGATACTCAAGACCCACCTGGATATGTTCCTGTGTGATCTGGTACAGGTGATCTTGCTCTGGCAGAGGGGTTGGACTGGATGAGCTTTGGAGGTCCCTTCTAGCCCCTGACATTCTGTGATTGTTTGAGAGTGGAGTTCAGGTAACTTCTTAAGATCTTCTCGGTCTTATTTTCCTCTATTTCCATGGCTGTTGCAACCAAGTCTCCAGGCAGATGAGAAGAAAGGAAGAAAAAGCCTGTGGTACATCAGAACCCAGTGATCTCATCTTCCCTGCCCTGCCATCACTGATAAAGTTCCTCCTGCCAAAATCTTTTCTCCCCTCATTGTCACTAAATTATTAGTGTACCAAGATTTATCTTCCTGCTATAACTTTTACAAAGCAGTCTCCTGTTCTCATGGTAAGCAGTATACACAAACAGTTCTAAATAAAAGGCTTGGAAAAGTTGAAGTCAACAAGCCACATAAAGAAAATATGAAGCATATCATAAATCCAGAGGTACATCTAGCTGAGCTACAAAAATAATTCTCATGATTAATTCAGTGTACTGTAAAGCCTCATTAATTTGCCATTTGCTTATCTACACATTCCATAAGTCATACAACAACAACCAAAAAAATCACCGTTGGTATTCTCTGTGCACACTGAACCACCCTGCAGTTCTTTCAGAATTAGCACATTCCAGGATTTGATGTTTTTGACACAGCAGACTCCTGCATATTCGTCACTGGCCTGTGCAGTTCAGATCAAACTGGGCTCTGAGCAGAGCATGGTTCTGGCAGTTACTTCAAAGCATGACCCAAGCACACCCTACAAGAACTGTCTCAGCCTTGGGTGTATTCTGTTGTCTTTTTCCAGCTGTTAGTGTGCAAATATTGGTGCAACCTGCTGCAGTGTTTAGGGCATGTCAGAAGTCATTTGGCTTCCATTATGTTTTTACCCTGTGGAAAAATAAACAGAGAGTGCCCCAGGTGTGTTTTAGTTGAGTCTTGGTATCAAACATATTGCTTACATTTATCTGGGCAGAATCCTTTTTAAACACATTAAATTATTCAAATGGAATATTATGAGGTTCTTGCATGGAGGGTTTTTCTCAAAGTTAACAAACCAACCCAACTGAGGACAGTCAGTTGAAAGACCAGTTCACAGAATCATAGAATTGTTTTGGTTGTAGAAGACCTCCTAGATCATCAAGTCCAACTGTGGACCTAAACCCATTGTGGCTATTTAACCATGTCTGAAGGTGCCATGTCTGTAAGCCTTTTGAACAGCTTCAGGGATGATGATTCTATCACCTCCCTGGGCAGCCTCTTCTAATGCCTGACCACTCTTGCAGCAAAGAAATCTCCAGCCTCAAACTCCCCTGACAATTTCAGGCTGTTTCATCTCATACTAGAGGGAAGCGCCCAACCCCCACCTCACTACAACCTCCTCTCAGGGAGCTGTAGAGAGCAATGAGGTCTCCTCTCAGCCTCCTCTTCTCCAGACTAAACCTCCCCAGTTCCCTCAGACACTCCTCACCAGCCCTGTTCTCCAGACCCTTCACCAGCTTTGTTGCCCTTCTCTGGACTCGCTCCAGCACCTTAACATAGTGAGAGTCCCAAAACTGAACCCAGCATTCAAGGTGCCATTGTCATTGTGGTTTTAGTTTAAGATGTTGGACTTTGTTCCATGATTCCTCACCTCAGAGCCCCAGATTAAGGCTAAGATTAAAGCAGGCTGTGGTGTTCCTCTGAGCAGGCAATGTGCTGACTGTGCAAAGAGCAGCCTTTGCTGTAAAGGATCCAGTGAACTGCCAGTGGATCTGCCCTTATGGTTGTCTTCCTTTCCCTTTCTTTTACTGTTGAAACTATCCTCTTTTACCCTTGCAGGTGGCATTGTGCTGAATCCCTCCTTCTATGGCATCCCTGGCCACACGCACACGATGATCCACGAGATCGGGCACAGCCTGGGGCTCTACCACGTCTTCCGCGGAATCTCAGAGATCCTCTCCTGCAGTGATCCCTGCATGGAAACAGAGCCCTCCTTCGAGACTGGGGACCTCTGCAGTGACACCAACCCTGCCCCTAAGCACAAGCTGTGTGGGGATCCTGGACCTGGCAATGACACCTGTGGCTTTCACGCTTTCCTGAACACGCCCTTCAGTAACTTCATGAGCTACGCAGGTACTTGGCTTTCCTTTGCTTGCTGCTTGGGCAAGAGCAAAGAACAGCAGCATTACCTCTGATTTCTACACCAGACTTGGCTAGGGATCAAATGCGATGGCTTCAGGAATCCCTTTCAGTTCTCTTACTCCTTTTTCTCAGTCTTCCTCAACTTTGCACAGTTTCTTGTGAAGAGCAGAAGGTTTGGGGGAGGGAAGAAATGAGATAAGCATTAAGAAAACAGCTTCTAAAGGCTCTACAGCAAATTTGACACCCTATTTCCCTGGAATCTGGATGCCTGAGGTCTTTGAAAAACTAGAATTTAGGGATTGTTTACCCTCTCCCAAGGAGATATTGAATGTCAGATGCATATTGATACTACCAAGGCCATAGAATCAGCCTGTGATAGGCGGACATGGAAGGAGACACTGCTCATGCCTCCAGGTGTCCATTCAAATTCCATGGTTATTGTTTGATTTGCAGTCACTGTCTTTCAGCTAGAATCACTCACATCTGAGTTTCATCATCAGGGTATGAATACTGGGACAGCTCCTGGATCAGGATTGCTCTCCTGGTCAGGGAGTACCAGTACTGTACTGGGAGTGCAACTATGAAGGCTCCACATCAGTGTGGTTAAACCACCCCTCCAAGAGGTATAAGATGTTTAACCAAAAGCCTGGTCTTGTAGTTACACTCTGCAAGCTTCTGTCGGCACAGTGGTGTTGCTCAGGGGTGCTGCTTCATGCAGCTCCTTGCAACAGAGCCTGACACAAGGAGGGCATGAGCTTCTGTGACCCTTGCCCATCAGGTGAGGGCAGGGTGAGGCCATTGCTGCACCCCTAGCAGCTCAAGGGGAAGTTGAAGAATCCTCTGCTATTTCCCAGAAAGAACAGGAGATACCTCAGCTCATACTTCCCCTGATTTTGGGTCAGAGGGTCTAGCTGCGATGAAGGTCTGTGACAGAGCATCTGACAGCATCAAAAACATTTTAAAGGTGACCAATATACTTCCAGCCACTGAAGGGCACCTCTGTACTCCAGGCTGAAACACAGACTGCCCACTCCAAAGGTCGTAGGAGTGCTTGTTTCTGTAATAAAACTGGAGAGGAGCAAAGTGTTTAATGTCATCTAGGGCACGGATTGAAATGATTTATAACAGAAATGATTTGTAACAGAAATGCTTTTATGCCCTCCGTGGCACCAGTTAAAAACCATGCTTAGTTTTCTCTTTATTTTTCTGCTTGTTTAGAGGGTGTTTTCAGGGACAAACACACACACACACACTGAGTCAGCTCCTCAGTGTGTTGTGCACTCTTGGTGTGTGTGGTAGGACAGCGTTTTTCTGCCTGGTGATGACACAAATCGGCCAGGGCCACTTCAGGTGACAGCATCCTCCCTCCCTGGAGGTCTTCAAGGCCAGGTTGGATGAGGTCTTGAGCGATCTGTTCTAGTGGGAGATGTCCTTGCCTGTGGAGGGGGTTGGAACTAGATGATCTTTGAGGTCCCTTCCATCCTAAACTATTCTATGATGCTTACTTGTGTCTATGTGAGGAGGGGTGGAGCGTGGTTGTTGCAGAATGCTGAGGTCTTTTCATCCAAACTCCTCTTGCCAGTTCTTTGGAGAGCTGAGGTGGAGAGGCAGACCACAGGGATACCTATCTGCTCTTGGGAGCTGCAGACGTGCTGATGTTCTGAGCAGAAACCCCTTTCTTTTTTCTTCCCCCTCTTGAAAAATGAAGTGAAGCGACACGATAGGCATCTCTAGAGCTCATGCATGAATCTGTTTGCTTTTCTGTTGTTGCCAGTGGAATAAAAATATATCAGGATATCAAATTGCTGTTGAAATACCTTTGAAACATCTAGGTTGAGGTCATGCAGCTTTAAACATTGCCTGCCTTTCCTTTCTGTTTTGCTGCTTGTGTACTACAGCTTGATCATACTGTGTGTGTCTGTTTGCCTCTGTCTAATGTCCATCTGTCCAGTTACCCCCAGCTCTGAGGCAAAGCACTGACTGAAAGCATAACTTTTCTTTCCCTGGAACAGCAAGTTACAATGTCCAGAGGGTCTGGAAGTGTGAGGAATTTGACTTGTAAATTATTTTTACAAGTCCAAATAGCCGTGGTGTTCCCAAATAAAAAGATAGCTTAGTCTTTTTGAGGATCTTGGTGAGATCAGCAGGAATTCTGCCTCTGAATTCTGTTGGAATAATCAGTCCAGCGAAGTCTGTTGAATTTCTCTAATTATTGCTTCATCTGGAGAGTCTGAACCTTTCTTGAAACGGAGTGATCAGTGAAATACCTTTTTCCCTCGCCCCTCCTCCTTTCCCCTCCCCCAGGACACAGCCTGTGCTGATGTTTGAACAGATTGAGAATGCAGGTCATCCTTCTCCTGTGCCATTGTCTCACTGCTTTGTCCTATATATATTTTATTGTTCCTTTATGATGGCTATTAAGGGCCTTTGTCTCCTTCTGGGCTTCCGTGAAGAATATTTATGGCTTTTACAGCTTGCTCAGGGATAGACCATCGATAATTATTGAGGAAATCCAGAGATGTCCTATTGAAGCAGCTTTTTGCATACCCACGGGGATTTGCAGATATTTTCAAGCGGGTGGTGTCTATCTGCTGTGCATATTTGATGAGGAGAGGCTCACTGCTCGCTGGAATTAGGGAGAGGCACAGGAGAAGATGCGAACTGCCCTGTCCCCGCTGTGGCAGGGCTGCATTTGGGGCTGTAATTTGAGCAGGATCCCAACCGAAGCTGTCTCCTTTTGCTTGCATCTCAGGGAAGATGTGGTAAGGTTTTAAATTAGCCAGCAAATTCACACTTCTCATATTTTTTTGCTCCTCTCGAGTTCCACAGGGCACGGACTCGAAGACATCAGAGCATCTTAGTAACGCTCTTGCAATATTGAACTGCCAACTTAACACACAGGCAAGCAACAGTCTGAGCAGCCTTTGGTGACCTGCATCTTCCCAGAAAAAATGTATTACTTGACCTGTGCAAAGCTGTCATTGTTGTTTGTATGGCAGCAGCGTGCAGAGGTCCCATCTGGGACTGAGCTTTCCAGGGCTGGGAACTCTGCAGGCACAAGTGAAGAAACGCTCTGTCTTTTCGAGAGCTTTGCATCTGATGGGAAGAGTACCAGAAAAATGGTTACAGTGCTAGCATCGAGTTCTTCTTTTCTGGCTGACTTTGCATAACATATTTATTCCTTTTGTGATCTGCACAATAGAGGAATAGTCATTTTCCACTTCTTCAGGGCATTGTAGTTGTGAAGTTATAAGGCATTCAGAGGGCACTAGATGCATACTTGTTGCCAAATCAACTTGTTGGGGGAAAGAGATGAAATGAGAAATGGATGTTTGTGGGAAACTGTCCAGCAATTTATATATATATATATTTTTTTTTTTCCTCCATTTCAAATGAAAAAGAATTTTGAAGTATCAAAATTGTTTATGAAAAGTTCAGAAAGGGGTTAGAACCATAATGGTGATGGGAGAGATTCTTNATGAAAAAGAATTTTGAAGTATCAAAATTGTTTATGAAAAGTTCAGAAAGGGGTTAGAACCATAATGGTGATGGGAGAGATTCTTAACAGAAAAACATTTACATTTTTAGTCAGAAATTTACCTTTTCACATCATTTACATTTTTAGTCAGAAATGGCATTTAAAAAAAAAATCTATCAGAACATTTTAATTTGTTCATTAGAATATTTAAAGACTTGAAGAAATCCTTAATGGGTGTTGGGAGAGATTCACCTTAATGGGTGATGAGAGAGATTCTTAACAGAGAAACATTTACATTTTTAGTCAGAAATGACACTTCAAGAAAAAAAAAATCTATCAGAACATTTTAATTTGCTCATTAGAATATTTAAGGACTTGAAGAAAATGATGTATTTCCAAAATTCTGTGCTCTTTTAAGCTAAGAAATCTATCAAAGACCAGGGAACACAGTTTTGCATGAATCTCAGTCAGTGCTTTACCCAAGCATTCACTGTCCTTTCCACTCTGCCCTCTCTCAGAGAGACTACTTCAGACATGAAATTCTTTTAAGCCCAGAGGTCCACTGGTAGCCCCAGTTCTGACCAGAAGGTGCTGCCCTGAGGCTTTCTGTTCCTTCACCTGCATTTGCCTTTGTCTTATGCAGGGGTGATCTCTAGGTGCTTTGCATGTATCCCGGACCAGAGAGAGGGAACCTCTATTGATGTATTTTTAACTTTCGTTTCCTTTCTCTTGCCTTCACAAGTGATGACTGCGCTAATTTGTTCGCAGGTCATTAACTTCTGAGTGCTGCCCAGCCCAGCCCTTACAAGAAGCTGCCATTTGCTGGGACATACTTCTCTCACTTGCTCCACCTTATCTCGTGTGGTTAATGTGTCTTCTGTTTCAATTTCAGACGATGACTGCACCAACTCCTTCACGCCCAACCAGGTGGCCAGGATGCACTGCTACTTGGATCTGGTCTATCACAGCTGGCAGCCCACCAAGAAACCAGCTCCTGTTGCAATCGCTCCCCAGATCGTGGCTCGGACCTCCTCCTCTGTCACCCTGGAGTGGTTTCCCCCCATTGATGGGCACTTCTTTGAAAGGTGATCATGTGCTGCTCTGTACTTTTGCACTGAAATGAGTGGAAAGGGAGGGAGGAGTAGGGGGACAACCCAGGGCCCACTCCAGGAGCACAGCTTTATCATGTGCTGTGCTCAGTCTGGATTAAGGCTCTATCCTAAATTGGTTCATACTGAGGAGGTTATTGATCTGTTTTCTGCTCTTCCTTTCTCAGCCTGTAGCACTCAGTTGAGGGCCATTGATTTGCCATGTAAAGGGCAAATCTTTTTCTGTATGTTATGGGAAGAATTTTCAATAAGGTTCTGGTCCTGTGGTTGCTGCTGTTACTACAGCTCACAAACATCTGTGTGAGCTTCAGCTCTGCCTGCACATTCCCTCCTCCTCCTCTTGCATGTTTGGAAGGACAAAGTGAATCTCCTTTCTACTCGCATGACAACACACAGTGCTCACGTGCAGTGACATCTCATAGGACTAACAAGTGGTACAGCCAGGGAGAGGGACAGATGCTGCATCCTTCCCTGAGCTGCAGGTCTGAGATGGGAATTGAGCAAGGCAGAATCAAAGACTTAAACCCCTGAATATGAGTGAGCATTACCTTCCTATGCCCTGAGTTGAGCATGTAGGTCAGAGTGTGGGTGTATGTGTCTGGGAGCTAGGCAGCTATGTGGTATCAATAATGAAAAATTAAATGAATGTAATGTTCTACACAAGGGGTGCACCACATTGCAATTCATAGCTGGAGCAGCTCTGCCCCAGGATGACCTGAGCAACTTGGTAGTTCATCTACACAGCACTTGGACAAGCTTGGAAGATAACTTCTTAGATGATTGACCTTCTCACGTTACCATTAGGTCACCTTCCCTGTTTGCATTTCTTCTCCACTTTTTGCATTGTTATTTTATAGAGAACAAACTCAGTGTGTCCTTCAGCACTGAAGCAGTGTGTGTCACAGGAGGCCAAATTTACAAGCATATAGCACCCAAAGAGCTGCCTCAGCACTGCTGCTGTGTTCAGTGAGAGCACCTTGAAAGCCACTGCCTCCATCAGGGACAGAACTCCTTCCAGCACTGCTAGGACACCATGGCCATTTCAGTGGCCAGCTTGCACTTTGTCTGAGTAGGCAGGAGATGTTCTGTTCTGTTCAGATCAGATTTCCCACCTTTACTGCAGATTAATATGGGCAGGGCAATCAAATCATATTAAGACTTGATCAAGAGAGGTCTTATGCTCTGAACAGCATTTGCTTCAGATTTGCAACTGAATCCTTTTATTTCCTACATGTGAAAAAGACTTATGCAGAGTTTGAAAATGAATTCAGAATTATTTTTTTTTTTTAGCCTATGATCATTTTTAGGGAAATTAAGTTTCTCCAATTTAATTTAGATTTCAGAAGATACTTACAGTGAGTTAAATAAATACCATCTGCCTCTTAAAACACATCGATGCAGAGTTAATTGTTACGTAACCAAATATGTCTTTATTACATATTTCTCATAACTCAGTCAATATGTTCTTAATAACCCCTAGTTAGTTGCTTCTTAAATAACATGCAGTGGATAGCCTGCTAAATCTAAAATTTCATAACAAGAATTATCATATGTTAAATAAATAGTGATTTTCTAGGGGAAAAAAAAAGCCCTTTGGGTATTCAGATCCCTGTACTCAATACTACTGAAGGGATTTAAAGAGATGACCTCAAATACTTCATTCCAGTTCCTTGTTAAAGTGAGATTCCCACTGCTAACAGATCATAGAATCATAGAATAGTAGGGCTTGGAAGGGTGCTCTGGAGATCATCTAGTCCAACCCTCTTGCCAAAGCAAGATCACCTGGAGCAGGTCACTCAGAAATGTGTCCAGGTGGGTTTGGATCTCTCCAGAGAAGGAGATGCCACAGTCTCTCTGGAGGGCTTGCTCTAGGGTCCAGCACTCTCACAGCAAAGTTGTTACTCATCCTGTTCCATCCTCAGTTCCAGTTTGTGCCTGTTCCCCCTCATCTATCACAGAGTACCACTAAAAAGAGTCTGGCCCCATCCTTTAGCTATTGATCAACAATGAGAAGATCCCTCTCAGTCTTCTCTTCTCCAGGCAAAGCAGCCCCAGGGCTATCAGACTTTTCTCATCAGACATGTTCCGGTTCCTTCATCATCCTCATAGCCCTCTGTTGGACTCTGTCTAGTATATCCTTGCTCCTCTGGAACTAGGGGATCAGAACTGGGCACAGAAATGCTGCTGTGATCATTTAAAAATGTCACTGAAATATGTAAATACTCCTGTCTGAAACATGGCCAATTTTTTGATGTCTTAATCAAAATTATGGTGACTAACCCTGGATAATCTGGCATGCTGAACTTCTAGTACTGATGTGTCCAGCACTGCTGGCTTAGAGATCCCTGCCTGTATCAATTTGTAAAATTGGGTCACTGTGCAAGACAAGTAGGAGGTAAAACTGGCCAAGTATAATCTTATCTGTGTGTGGGAATACTGTAAATCTTTGCAGATATTTTTACACAAAGTGCACACCATGGCCCAAATTTTACTTGCCTCCCTTGAATGAATAAACTCATTCACTTCAATGGCACTATTCATGTAAAAAACAGAAGACTGATACTCAGCAGCTGAGTGCCTTGGGCCTGGTTTCTAACGCACAGAGGCCCCTTCCATGCTGTTTTGACAGTGTAAAAGGGCCTTAAAAGGATGAATGGCTCTGGCTACATTAGCAAGTATTGTGGCCCAATATAAGTAGATCTCTAGTGCAAAACAGTTGTTAATGAAGACCTGACGTCAACACTGGAGGGGTTCTGGGGGATGGTTTCAGCTCAGCTTCAGCTTGGCTCCGTGGCATGTGCAGTTGGAGTGCATCAGGTGTGGTCCTGCAGCACATCTCTGCTCTGGTTTCAGGTCCAGCTTCCATGCTCCAGAAGTGCTCCAAGTGTTGTAAGTAGGGAAGATGCAGAGTTTCACTTCAAAACTCGTTCCTGGTCCAAATTACAACACTGCTGTAGCCACACTCAGTGTAGCTCACGTTGCCTTTATGTCTCTTTTATTCTCTAGAGCTGTGCACAGGCAGTGACCTCTGCTTAATAAAAGTTGGGAAGGGAAATTTTAGCTTTGTGTTTAGAAATGTAGTGCTGGGCCAGCTCTGTCTGTGAGTGATGTCCTGACAGGTCTGAAGTGGAAGAGAGAGGAAGCATGGAACTAAAGACCCGGTGCTTTTCTTCTGCTTAGGCAAAGCCCTGTCATAAGTGCCACAGTATTAGGTGCTGCACTCTTTTGACTCCCTATCCTCCTCCCAAGTGCTGTGCTGTGATGATGAACATGTTTGCAGCTCTAGGAATTACATGATTAATTATGTGGATTCATAGAATCATAGAAACAGTCAGGGTTGGAAAGGACCACAAGGATCATCTAGTTCCAACCCCCCTGCCATGGACAGGGACATCTCACACTAGATCAGGCTGTCCAGAGCCTCATCCAGCCTGGCCTTAAACAGGATGGGGCTTTGACCACCTCCCTGGGCAACCCATTCCAGGGTTTCACCACCCTCATGGTGAAGAAATTCTTCCTAACATACAGTCTGAATCTATCAATTTCTAGCTTTGTTCCATTGCTCCTAGTCACTATCTGACATCCTAAAAAGTCCCTCCCCAGCTTTCTTGTAGCCCCCTTAAGATACTGAAAGGTCACAAGAAGGTCACCTCAGAGCCATCTCCTCTCCAACCTGAACAGCCCCAACTCCCTCAGTTTCTCCTCATAGCAGAGCAGCTTCAGCCCTCTGCTCATCCTCATGGCCCTTCTCTGGACACCTTCCAGCACATCCATATCCCTCCTGTAACAGGGGCTCCTGAACTGGACACAGTACTCCAGGGGGGGTCTCACCAGAGCAGAGCAGAGGGGCAGAATCACATCACTTCCCATACCCTGCTGGCCACACTTCTGCTGCAGCCCAGGCTCTGGTTGCTCTCTGGGCTGCAAATGCACACTGCTGGCTCATATTGTGCTTCTTGTCCACCAGCACCCCCAAGTCCCTCTCCTCAGGGCTGCTCTCCAGCCAGTCACTGCCCAGCCTATATTGGTGCTTGGGATTGCCTCAACCCAGATGCAGGTCTTGTTGAACCTCATGAGATTGGCTTGGGCACATCTCTGCAGCCTGTCAAGTCCCTCTGGATGGATCCGTTCCCTCTAGCGTGCCAGCTGCACCACACAGCTTGGTGTCAGCAAACTTGCTGAGGGTGTACTCAGTGCCACTGTCCAGAGAGTAATGACAACTCACAGTTCTGGTAAGTTTGGGGCTGGCTCTTCTGTGTCTTCACACCTTTGTAAGAGTAGCTACATGAGCTGTGTATGGAAGTAAAATCTTCTTCCTGACAGCCCCTCCTTAGCAGTTAGGGTGTCTATGATGTCTGCTCTGCTCTAGTCATTGACTCTAAATGACTCCAGTCATTTACCAACATGTAAATTTACCAGTGTGTGTGTTTGACCCTAAATCCAGCAGCTGGTTGAGCTTCTAAACATCTCTAGTAATCAAACACATCAAGAACCAGCATTTCTTCTTGTAGCTACTCCACACAGGATTGGAACACTTCCCATTCTCCATCCTCCCATTAAAAAAAAAAAGCATGAACAATGTTGGCCTGCACGTGTAATAATATGTAATAATAAAGTAATAACAGAGCCAACAAAACAAGTGAAAACAAGTGAGGAGAAGAAAACTCTGTTCATTTCCTGATGGCACCTACCAGATGCCTTCGTCTGCTGTCACTGAGCATCCATTCAGGCACCTCCTGTTTGATATGCGTAGACTGGATGTAAACAGTTATTGTAATTGTGCTCTGCAGCAAATCCTGCTCGGACAGAGAACCTTGAATGCATCTGCACTTCCAAGTTTTCATTGAGGTGGCTGCATTAATTTCCATGAATCTGATTCTATCTCATCCTTAGCAAGCAAATATTTTGGTCAGCGGTGTCCCAGATCGAGATGGCTGCGCTTGATAATCGCTGGCTTAAGGCTAGCTGGAAAGTTTCAGTGCCTTGGAGGGGAGAGCACCAGTTCTGAATTTCAAGTAAGCAGGTCCAATTTAGTCTGAAAACAAGCACTCCTTGCTGAGAGGAATGGCAGATTTTTGCTAGATTTGAATTGCTCACTGGACCGGTGCTGGCCCTGGAGAGAGTTGTCTGTTTTTCGCTAGCAATCTTTAGATGTTGAATCCACTTCCCTGCTATATTATGCTGTAAGAATGAATTCCTCCTGCGCTCTGAGCTTCATATGCTGGAGTTTCCCCAGTCCTTGGCTCATTAGCAAACAGCAAAGTCTAGATTGTTCCATTAGCCTTCACTTTGAGGAGTCATGTGCACCAGTGTACAAGTTGTCAGATATGCTATCGTTCCTAATTAGTAGTGTTTTGAACCAATTTATGCTCATTTTGTCTTGCTGTCAGTGGCTGCATAAGGTGTAAGGATCTGGCTCGGATTTTCATAAGCCTGTAAATGTGATTCCAGAATTAGTTTTGACATTCATGGCTGTTTGTGGGATTTGTATTCAAGAGTCTGCAGACCAAAAACTCGAACTCAGGAGTCATCCCCTGTGTAACTCCTTTCAGCCAGCAGAGTTACATCAGGATTGAGTTTGGCTCCCAAACTGGAAAAGTATAAAGAGAAAGTGTGCTCATAGCCTTTCCCACATGATGCTCCTTGTGATTTCTCTCTTACCTCCAAGTCCTTGCTGGTAAAAGGAAATGTTTGTCCATAAGCCTTACAGTTTTTTCCACCATGGCAGCCTGTGATGAAATTGTATAGCTGCTAATTTGAGTGAAAAGCAGTCCTAATTGTGGAAACTTGGCTTTCGAAGCCCTGTCCTCCTCCAGGACCAAGTGCTAATGCAGGAGTCTCTTTGTAGAGAAATTGAAAGATTATTATTGCAGGGACTTCCATCCTGACTGCTGGTGGATGTGCCTGAAAAACAACAGCACTATAATAATTCTGCATTTTGAGTCCTCAGTCCCTTTTATTCTGGATTCTTGACATTTTTTTTGGCGTATGTTATTTAGGCAAGCTCAGCTAGACCCTTAAACCACTGCTGAATGGACAGCTGAGAGAGGAAATAGGGAGGCAGTGCCATACCAATAGTGCAGGTGGGTGAAGTGAGACAGAAAGAGAAGTTATTCACATCGTGCCCAGATTGGCTCATTGCTAGTGTTACAGACTGCACGGAAGAGGAGGGCACCTTTGCCTCCCTCTTCTTTATTCTACCCCATTGCCACATGTTACTCTTCAGATGTTTTCAGCAGGTGCATCTCTTTCTGCACTCTGTGAGTTCAGTCATTTACCCCTCTTTGCAGGGCTGGCTGTGAGCCAGACTGAAATGGAGACGAGTTTTACTACTGATTTCATTCCAAGTCCCCCCTGTTGACAATCTCTGCTTCCGCCTAATTAAGCCAACAGAAAGTTGAGTTTCAAATAGATCCCTGTCAACAAATAGGAGATGCTAAGCTGTGGAGCAGCTGAGCGTGTGCCACCCCTCCCAGCACGAGGAAAGGAGATCTCCTAGCCTGGGACAGCTCTGAGTGTAAATTTATGATCTCAGTGTTCTTGCTGAGGATCCAAAATAACTTCAGCCTGAGGATCCCATAGCGCAATGGGAGATGGTTGAAATTTGCAGAGCTGATTATAATAATTGATGACTCAATCCATACTTACATGGGTAGCTTAGAGAGTGCACTGTGTTATACACAAACTCTTTGCTTAGAACTTTCATCCTTTTCCTAAGTGCATTTAATCATCAAGATAATTAATTTTTTCCTGTCGTTTTGAGCAGGCAGCTTTCCTTAAAGCAGAACAATGACTTCTGAATATTAAGCAACTTACTAGGATGAATAACCTCACTTTCTGGATCATGCAGGGTTCCAAATTCTGTGACCTCAAGGAACACAAGGCTGAACTGTGTTGCATCCTCAGCTGATACAGTTCAGCTTCGTGTTACGCAAGATGAAATAGAGTTACTCCAGCTTAAACCCTGATCTTGTGAGTGAGTGTATTAGCAAAAATACTTGTGAATCAGTGTTTTTAACTGGGTTTTCCTGTTCAGCTACTTCTGCTGATAGGACTTCACTGATATGGCTGCTATTAGATGTGTTGTGTAAGTGCAGTGATGTTGGCATTGGGCAGGGGAGTGCCTTTCTTAATGCCATGTCATGCCACCTGATGGCATGGAGCTGTGAGGTGTTCCAGTTCAGAAAGAGCTGTCCACTGGCGCCAGAGCATCAGCATCTTAAATCCCTTTTTCCCGACAAAAAGGATTAAGGGCATGTCCTGTTCTGTCTGTTCATAACACAGAATCGTGAGAGAAACTTGGCTCTGAGTGCACCTGAGGGTTCCTCAGCTTCCTGCTTAAGCCAGTCTCTGAATGTCTCCCTCCAAGAAGGACATTCACATGCTGGAGTGAGTCCAGAGAAAGGCAGCAAAGGTGGTAAAGGACCTAGAGCACAAGTCTTGTGAGGAGCATCTGAGGGAACTGGAGTTGTCTAGCCTGGAAAGGAGGAGGCTCAGGGGAGACCTTCTTGCTCTACAACTCCCTGATAGGAAGTTTGGAGGCAGGTGGGGGTCAGTCTCTTCTCCCAAGGAACAAGTGACAGGACAAGAGGAAAGACTGCCAAGTTGCACCAGAGGAGGTTTAGGTTGGACATGAGGAATAATTTCTTCCCCAACCCTCCCCTTTTCCAGTCTTATAATGATCTGGGCTGTGATACACCTCCAAAAGCAGGTCTTTTGCCATCCTTAGCAAAGCTGTGCTCTGTAGAGCAGCTCTGTCTGATGTTCTCAGAGTCTGGGACTTCACCCTCTCCTCTAATCACCAGTAAGCCCAAGGCTTTCACATCCTGAGGATACTACAAGTTCAAGCAATAAATCCATGGTGGAAGCAGAAATAGATCTGAAATCTCCGGAGGACGGTTTCTCTGCTCTAACCACTAAGCAACACGTATTTTCTTTTGTCAGGGTTTTGATCCAGTTGTAGTGTAGGGGGGAAAAAAACAGAGAAAGAAAAAGAAAAAAAAAAAAAAAGGAGATAGACCTGAGCATGATTTCAGAGGTCCCTGTTGTTTCATGTTGGGTGGTGGACTCGTAGATGCTGTCTACACAACCTGGTAGCTCCAACCTACAGAAGGTCGGCGTCAGGAAACACTCTTGTCAAATGCCTTGAGAAAAGAGGGTTAAGTGGTACTGAATTCTAAGTCTTATTGCTTTTAATACAGTTGAATAAGCAGCTCATTCAGCTGTTACTAAGTTGGTGTGTTTTCCTGTTTTCCTGGCCTCCTAGAGAAGTGGGATCAGCATGTGATCTGTGTGCAGAAGGAAGAGTCCTGGTGCAGTACGCCTTCAGCGCCTCTTCCCCGATGCCGTGCGATCCCTCAGGGCACTGGAGCCCACGGGAAGCAGAAGGTGAGTCACAGGGCTGGGGGCAAAGACAAGGTGTGGGAGAAGACAAGCTGAGAGAGTTGGACTTGTTCAGTCTGGAGAGGAGATGGCTCCAGGGAGACCTTCTGGTGACTGTTCGGCACTTAAAAGGGCTGATTTGGGAACAGACTTTTTAGCAGGGCCTGTTGTGACAGGACAGGGAATGAGGGTTTGAAACCAAGAGGGAGATTCAGAATAAATAAAAGGAAGACATTTTTTAGACTGAGGATGGTGAGATACTGGCCCAGGTTACCCAGAGAGGTGTAGATGTCCCATTCCAGGTCAGGTCGTTTGGAGCTCTGAGCAATCTGCTGTAGTTGCAGATGTCCCTGCATGCTGCAGGGGTGTTGGCCTGGAGGCTTTTAAAGCTTCCTTGCCACCCAAACCAGTCCATGATTCTGTGAAAAGAAGGGCCAGAGCAAAAGGAGATCCACAAGGACAGTGGGAAAACCTGGCAGAGTGGCTGATTACTCCTGTGTGTATTGTGACTCAGACTGGAGGACAGATGCATGCACTGTGCCTTGAAGCAATGCCACTCCTGAAGTCCCTGTGCTTTGGCTCCTGTATCCTGACCCTGCCCGTGAGTTAACTGAATTCCAGGAGCTGAACCTGAAGTTCAAAAGGCAGCAGAGTGCCAAGAAATGCTGACCATTCACATCTGCCGGATGAATTCCTCAGGGGAGCTGTTTGCTCCTTGTACTCCAGCTCCAGAAGTGAAAAATTGTGTGTTGTTTACTTGGCCCAGATTTCTGCTGCCTTCCCTTGCACCGAATAGCAGTGCACCAGCAGGCAGGCTGAGAGGAGACTGTCCCTTGGGCAAGCACTCTGCAGCATGAATGCAGGTGACTACATCAGGCCCAGTCTGGTTGAGGAGGTTTTGCAAGTCATTCTTACTGCTTCTCTCTGAGCAGGTTGAGGGGAGGATAGTCTGCAGAGCTGGTTGTACAATGCTGTTAGGTCCCCATCATTAACTCTCCTCCATGTGCATTTCCCATTATATAAGTAGGTGGATGTGGTACAGCATATTAAGATTATACCATACCGGGGTCAGTAATTGCAAATTTGGGTTTGGAAAGGCCAGAATATTATTTCAGTCTCACCATAACAAGTTATTCTTTTGGGAATAGCATACTGTGGGGCCAGATTTCGCTGTAAACACACAAGTGGGCTCAACAGACTCAAAGGCCAGTCCCTGGATTTTGCAAGCTCACAACCTAAACCTCTTTACATTATGGGCTTCTCTGTCCTGCAGCTAGAGTACCTGAGTTATTCCATAATAATTCTAGTGGTGGCCTAAACCCAACACCTAGCAGGGTTGAGTTAACAGTTGGGCTTGACCATCTGAGAATCATAGAATCTTTAAGGGTGGAAAAGCCTTCTAAGATCAAGCCCAACCATCAACAAAGTCCAGCACAGAGCCACAAAGATGATGAAGGGAGAGGCTGAGGGAGCTGGGGCTCTGCTGCTTGGAGAAGAGGAGACTGAGAGGTGACCTCATCAGTGTTTATGAATATGGAATGTTGAGTGCCAGCAGGGACAAGGGGCAATGGGTGGAAGCTGAGGCACAGGCAGTTTCATTTAAACATGAGGAGGAATTTTTTCCCTGTAAGAGTGACAGAACCCTGGGACAGGCTGCCCAGGGGGGTTGTGGAGTCTCCGTCTCTGGAAATATTCAGAACCTGCCTGGACGTGTTCCTGTGTGATCTGGTAGAGATGATCCTGCTCTGGCAGAGGGGTTGGACTGGATGAGGTTTTGAGGTCCCTTCCAGCCCCTGACATTCTGTGGTTCTATGGTTCTGTGATCAACCCAACACCACTAAGTCCCAAAGTGCCAGGTCTACATATTTTCTGAACAATCCCTGGAGTATTCTTAAAGATGTCTTCCAACCAAAACAATTCTATGATTCTATAGGGAAGATCATTTGTAACCTAACATGGTGATCACACCATCACAGGATGTTAGAGCTTGGAAGGGACCTCCATAGATCATTGAGTCAAACCCCCCTGCCAGACCAGGACCATAAAATCTAGCTCAGGTCACACAGGAATCATTTCAGACAGGGCTTGAAAGTCTCCAAAGAAGGAGACTCCACAAACTCTCTGGGGAACCTGTTCCAGTGCTCTGTGACCTTTACAGTCAAGAAATTCCTCCTCATGTTGAGGTGGAACTTCCTGTGCTGTAGTTTATACTTATTGCCCTTTGTTCTATCACAGGGTGCAACTGAGAAGAATTTGTCCCCACCCTCTTGACCCCCAGCCCTCAGATATTTATAAACATTGATTAGATCCCCTTTAAGTCTTCTCTTCACCAGACCAAAAAGCCCCAGGTCCCTCAGCCTCTCCTCATAGGGCGGTGCTCCAGCCCCTTCATCATAGAATCATAGAATCATAGAATGGTAAGGTTGGAAGAAGACCTCAAGGATCATCTAGTTCCAACCCCCTGCCATAGGCAGGGACACCTCCCACTAGTACAGGTTACTCAAGGCCTCGTCCAACCTGGCCTTGAACACCTCCAGGGAGGGAGCAGCCACAACCTCCCTGGGCAACCTGTTCCAGTCCTGTTCCATCTTTGTAGCCCTGTTGGACTCATTTGAGTAGATCTCTCTCCCTCTTGAACTGGGGAAGCTGAACACAGTATTTCAGGTGAGGTCTCACCAGGACAGAGTAGAGGGGAAGGAGAACCTCCTAGGTGCCCTCCTTGGTCTTAAGGTCAGCATGTACAGCAATCTGTGTCCTGGCTGCATGATGGGACAAGGTGTGTGGGCCCAGCAGAGGTTGTGGTTCTCTCTATCTCACTTCACTGGTTTGGGCCTCCAAGGCCAAGGCTGCAAGACACAGCACAGAATGCACCTGCCCCTTGGGTGGCTGTTAATGAGGAGCTCCATCATGGGAAGCAGCACTCTAGCTACAAGTGTGGCTGGATTTTTGTGTACACAGGATTATAGCAAAGGCTGTATCACTTGCAGTAGTAGTGCAGGGTGGAAGGTGGAATTTCCACTTAGCCAAGGCTTACAAGGCTTTGAAGCTTGGTTTTGTTTGGAACCAAACTTGAGACTTTTGAAATTCTCCATAAAGGAAAATTAAAAACAAGAAGTGTTTGAGGCTGGCCAGAATGTTTTGTTTAGCTCATATAATTCCTCTTTCATGAACTTCAGTGAAATTATGACATTTGAAAAGATCCCCTTTTAGCATTATAATCTAAGGCAAAAGCAACTTTTAATATCAAAATCAAAAAAGTCTTTCAAAGCGCAAAAATGAAACAATTTCTTCCAAAAATGTCAAAACACAGTGTTTCAATATTGTTATAACTTTCTTCCCTTCTGTTCCATAATAAAATTTTGGCCAAATAAACCCAGTTTTGCAAAGTGTTCTGATTTTGAAGGAACTGTGTATTCCAGGAAGATATGCACCTCTGTCAAAATTGCTCCAGCAAGCTCTGATTTGAAAACTTCTGGATCTCACACGTCTTGCCAGCGGCATTATTCCTAGAGAAACTAAGCCACTCTAAGATTTATTACTCAGCTGCATTTTGCATTTAATTTCCTCTTCTTATGGTGTGTGCCTGCATATTCTTAACTCTGAAGGGTGCAGTCTGATCCTTATCGGTCTCGTTCGGCTGCTGCTGTGCCATTGCTCTGGAGAGACGATTTGGGAATTGTGGCCTCGTGCTGCATTAACAAGTTGTTTCCACTTTAGGGTGGAGATTTCTGGGGTGCAATAAGAAGAGTGTGGTCAGCAGGTCGAGGGAGGTGCTCATCCACCTCTATGCTGCCCTAAAGAGGCCTCATTTGGAGTATTGTGTCCAGTTCTGGGCTCCCCAGTTCAAGAGAGGCGGAGAACTACTGGAAGGAGTTCAATGAAAGGCTACCAGGATGATTAAGGGAATTTAGCATCTGTCTTATGAGGAGGAGCTAAGAGACCTGGGACTGTTAAGCCTGGAGAAGAGCAGACTGAGAGAGGATCTTCTCAGTGCTGATCAATAGCTAAAGGGTGGGGCGAGAGGATGGGGCCAGACTCTTTTTAGTGGTGCCCAGTGATAATATGAGGGGTGATGGGCATGAACTGGAATGCAGCAAGTTCCGTCTCAACACGAGGAAAAACTTCTTCACAGTGAGCATGATGAACCACAGAACCAGGCTGCCCAGAGAGGTTGTGGAGTCTCCTCTGGAGACTTTCAAAACCTATCTGGATGTGTTCCTCTGTGACCTGCCCTAGGTGAACCTGCTCTGGCAGGGAGGTTGCGCTGGGTGTTCTCCAGAGGTCCCTTCCAATCCCCACCATTCTGTGATTCTGTGGAAATGAACCCAGTGTATGGTATTTGTTGCTCTGTCATTTTCTGTCATCACTACCACCCTCCCTGACATTTGGGATCTCTGCCTATTCACACTTGCTCAGAGTTACAAAGTGCACAGTTAGATCATTGTCTGGCTTCTTTAATTGTCTATCTGTGAGCACTTGAGCATGCAAGCTTTAAATTCACTTTCTGCACATGTTCATATGTAAATCTCCACTGCTTGAATGTGTATGGAAGTGAGCACAGAGGAGCCACAAACATGGCCAAAATGAACTCATTTCAAAATCTGAGATGACACTTATGGAAAAGGTTTCATAGTACTCATCCAACTTCTTACCAGAAAACCACATTTCTTATGTGTCTCTGAAGCAGCTCTGAACCTGGTTGGTCTGATTTGTTTTCTGGAGGTCTCAAAGCACTGTCACATTGCACAGTTACTCCCCAGTGGCTGGCACCAGATGTGGTCTGGACTATGTGTGAGCTGTGACCGTTGCAAAACACTGCAATGGGGACTGTGTCCTTACCAGTGCCCTGCTTTTGCCTGATCATTGTGGGGTCCAGAACTCCAGGCTGAGATGTTTTGTGGTTCTTTCTCAGCCACTTGTGCCCCTTGGTAGGGGTTGTGGGAGGGCACTGGAAATCAGACAGTTCTGATTTACTCTTTACCTTCAGTGTAGAGCAAGAAAACTGTAGCATGTCTGGATTCCCACCAGCAACACCAGCTAGATAAACAAACCTTACAGCACCTCCACAGCTTGGTCAAAGGGGGTTTTTATATCTGAAAGGTGATTTTGGCTCAAAGCTAAGTAAGTACCTTTGCTTACTGTGCAATATATGCATGTATCAGTCAATTCCTACTGCCTGGCTCACTATTGACTAAGGGAAGTGTGAAAACATAAAATGTTTTGCTGCCTTAGGCTGCCCCAGTGCCCTTCCTTTCCCAGTGGCCAGTATTTCACTGGGGAGTGATCCATTCTCTTTTGACAAGTGCAATTGTCTCAGCTGAACATCAGAGTCTCACTGGATGGTTCCTTTCTCTTAACCACCTAAGACATGTGGCAGGTGACTGGTAGCTGTGCCAGCAGCTGCATCCCAAGAGGCTGCTGATCCCAAATGGCCTTGTACAGAATCACAGAATCCCACTGTGGTGAGGTTTGGAAAGGACCTCTGGGGATCATCTAAAGCAGGTTCATCTAGATCATGTTGCACAGAATTGTGTCTAGGTGAGTGTGTCTAGTGTCACCTGTGCATACCAGTGTGCCCAGTGTCTCCCATGTGCCAGGGCAACAGAGAGATATCTATCCCAGCCACTTCACTTGATTGCATGATAAAGGCTTGTACTGACACAAGTATCATAGAATCATAGAATGGTTTAGGTTGGAAGGGACCTCAAAGAATCATCCAGTTCCAAGCCCTCACCATAGGCAGGGACACCTCACACTAGAACAGGTTGCTCAAGGTTTCATCCAACCTGGCCTTGAACACCTCCCTGGGCAACCTGTGCCAGTGTCTCACCACCCTCACTGCAAAGAACTTCTTCCTAACATCCAGTTTCAATCTCCCCTCTGCCAGTTCAAACCCATCACTCCTCGTCCTGTCATTAGAAGCCCTCAAGCCCTTGTCAATAGTCCCTCCCCAGCCCTCTTGTAGCCCTTTCAGATACTGGAAGGCTACTCCAAGGTCTTCTCGAAGTCTTCTCCTCTCCAGGCTGAAGAGCCTATGGTCAGCATTTGGGGGGAAGCCTCATGCCCATCCTACCATCCCTGCTCTCTAACCAGGAGATGACATTTGGGTTATCCTCACAAACATTCACATTGTATAGATTCAGAGCAGCCTTTTGGTTGGATCATTGAGCCCAACCATTATCTTACTCTACCAAGTCTGTTGCTAAACCACTGTTAACCATGTCCCTTTATCTTAGGCAAGACATAAGGTTGTGCAAGACTGTTCTGTGACCAATCTTACTGATGATCTCATAAACCAAATGATTTTCAGAACCCACATGCACAGGGGCAGAATAACTCCTGGACTTTTTATATACAAATATTTGTAACTTTCATAGTATTTACTCACCTCTAGAAATCTCAGAGTTACATGGAATAAGGTTTTCATCTTCTTCCACAGTTAAATGAATGTTTCTGGTGCAGGTCTTAGTGTTTGATGATATTTCAGAGTCTTTATCTCAACTTAATTGATGTTTTTAGTCTATAGACGATTACAGTTGATCTCCCATTTTGGGGTCATGATCTGCATCAAACTCCCTGGGGGCTGATGCTAGTTCCTGTAACTCCAGGGATCACACCCTGATCTACCAAAATGCTTAGGTTTAGTCACTATTTAAGTCTTACAGAGGCTGTGAGCTAGCAGAGGTGAATTTACAGGAACCCAGGTGTAGATCACTTTTGATGGTAGCAGGCTGTGAGCCATTAATCAACTCCATTTTTTTTCTATCTGTGAGATGGCAGCAAAAATATTCACAAAGCTTTCCAAAGCCCTCTGAGATACTTCGAGTGAGTGCAGAGGAGGGCAACAAAGCTGGGGAAGGGCCTGGAGAATAAATCTTATGAAGAGTAACTGAGAAAGCTGGGGATGGTTAGTTTGAAAAAAGAGGAGGCTGAGGGGAGCCCTCATTGCTGTCTACAGCTACCTGAGAGGAGAGGTGGAGAGGTTGGTGCTGGTCTCTTCTCAGAGGTGATGGAACAAGAGGGAATGGCCTCAAGCTGCCACTGGGTGGTTTTAGACTGGACATTAGGAAAAAAAAATTCACACTAAGAGTGGTCAGGCATTGGAATGGGCTGCCCAGGGAGGTGGTGGATACCAGCTCTGGATGTGTTTAAAAGTTGTTTGGATGTGGTGTGTGAGGATGTGCTTTAGAGTGCACCTTGTAGAGTAGGGTTAATGGTTGGACTTGGTGATCCTGAGGGGCTTTGCCAGCCTTAATGTTTCTGTGACTGTGTGATACTTGGGTTAAAAAAACACCTTTTCAGGGCTTCACTCAGGAGCTTGCTATGAGCCTGTGAGAAAGCCATTGGCAGGCCCAGCCAAGCAGAGGTGGAGGTCAGCAAGTGTTGTGAGATAATGTGAGTCCTGGGGGATGTTCTCTGCTCAGTGATTACACACAGCACTTGCAAGCCTGCCAGGGGGGAAAAGACCTGAGCGTGTTAAATGGGACTCTGGCTTTCTTCAAAAAATACATGGCTGCTGTGGTGTCTCCAGATGCTGAGCTTCGTGGCATTCCTGCTGCTCTCTGGCGTGCAAGGTGGAGAGGAGGGCTGTGGGTATGTGTGGGTGAGAGGGAGGTTGTGCATCTGCGCGACAATGGTGTTGGATGGTGGGAGAGCTGTCTGAGATACCGGCAGATCTATTCTGTGTCTGGCTTCATTTGGTATGGACAGGAGAATTCCCTGTGCTGCTTATCCTTGACAGAAGAGGCACATTTCTAACAGTTCATTGGATCACAGACAATAAGAATAACCTTCACACATTGCCCTTTTCTCTTCGAATTAGCAGTGACGTCCTGTTTGTCCGTGTCTGCCCCGTGCTTTATCTTGCTTTCTGAGTTACAAACAGCTATGCTCTCATTTTTTTTCACCCTCTCCCTTCTCCATTCCTCTCCTCTCATTACTTTTCTCTATCTGTATTTGTCCCTTTCTTCTTTTCTGCATTTTGCCTGCTCCCTGCCCTGCTCACTCCTCTTTCTTTTGAGTATTTGGGAAGAAGAGGGAATTTATGGCTCTCACTGGATTCTGTTACCAACTGTTCCACCCATCTGACCTCTCTGGATCTTGCAGATCCAGACTCTGTGCCAAATTGTAATGTTACCATAGTATTTGGGAGCCCAGCAAGCATTGTGGCTTTCATTAGTTTTTAGCAATACCTCCCATGTAGTTGAACATTGCCAACGGCCAAAAATGTAGAAGTACAAGTGCCTGTTGTTCCACCACAGCAAACGCAGAGACAGTTCACACCTTAGCTTCATGTACCTCCAAAAAGCAGGGGTCTTACACAACGTGCTGGATTAGCCTGTAAATGACACTAGAGTGCCTCAACAGCACAGTGCAACAGCTCCTTGGAATCAACAAAAGCTCTTTTCTTGTCTTTGTTGAAGAGAAAAAGGTTGTTTTAGAGTGTGAGGCAAGGCAATAAGTAAGGGCATGGAGGTGAACTGACGGCAAAGTGACTCTGTTTATCAGGTAAAGTACCCAGTGGAAATGCTGGAAAACATCTTTGTTTGGCTCAGGGGAAAGCACTAGGAATAGGAAACTCAGGACCAGACATACTGACACTGCTGTGTGTTCAGCCCAGCTGGGCAGTTACTGGGTTTGCTTCTCTCATGCAGCCAGGAGACACTGGCATTCCATTCCTTCTCTCCGTGCTGGCCATGTCTCTTCTGCTCAAGTACACAATTAGTTTCCTGGACAGGTACAAGCCAGCAGCTTGTGTTTCGAGACTGACGCCAGCGCTAACCCATCTCCTAACTTCTTTTGTGCCTGTCTTTGCTTCCTTGTTTCCTTCCAGGGCACCCTGACGTTGAGCAGCCTTGTAAATCCAGTGTCAGAACATGGAGTCCCAACTCTGCAGTCAACCAACATACAGTGCCCCCAGCGTGCCCTGAGCCTCAGGGCTGCTACCTGCAGCTGGAGTTCCGCTACCCGCTGACCCCAGAGTCCCTCACTGTCTGGGTGACATTTGTTTCCCCAGACTGGGACTCCAGTGGAGCAGTGAATGACATCAAGCTGCTCACTGTCAGCGGCAAGAACATTTCCCTTGGGCCGCAGAATGTCTTCTGTGACATCCCACTGACCATAAAACTGGATGCAGGACGAGTTGGGGACGAGGTGTACGGGATCCAGATCTACACTCTGGATGAGCACCTGGAAATCGATGCTGCCATGCTGAGCTCTGTGCCCCACAGCACCTTGTGTGCGGACTGCAAACCCATCCAGTACAAAGTGCTTCGGGACCCTCCTTTCCAGTCCGGATCTGCAGTTGTCATCTCCAACCTCAGCAGGAGATTTGTCGACATGTAAGTACTGCTTCCAGAGAGCTGAACAGGCAGAGCAAAATAAAAACCTGCTCCTCCCATCCTGGTAATGTCCAGCATCACAACTGCTTGCTGGGGTTTGGGAGAAGATAGACATGCCAGGTGTCACCCAGAGAGCATCTTCTCAGGGGTGTATTTTGGGATGTTCTCACAGGAGCACCACGCTCGGCCTGAGATTTCATGGGTAGTTTTGGACAGATTTCCAGGCTTCTTGTGCAGAGAGGTGAAATAAATTCAGGCTTTGCTTAATCAGAAGGGATGTTGCAAACTACCTGAGCTCTGAGGGAGCTGGGGCTCTTTAGCTTGGAGAAGAGTAGCCTGAGAGGTGACCTCATCAATGCTTATAAATATATAAAAGGTGAGTGCCAGGAGGCTGGAGCCAGGCTCTGCTGGGTGATGCCTAATGACAGCACAAGGGGCAATAGGTGAAAGCCGAGACACGGGAAGTTTCATGTAAACATGAGGAAGATTTTTTTCACTCTGAGGGTGACAGAACCCTGGAACAGGCTGCCCAGGGGGGTTATGGAGTGTCCCTCTCTGGAGATATTCAAAACCCACCTGGGTGTGTTCCCGTGTGATCTGCTATAGGAGATCCTGCTCTGGCAGGGGGGTTGGACTGGCTGAGCTTTGGAGGTCCCTTCCAGCCCCTGACATTCAGTGATGCTGTGATAAGTGTTTAAGATAACCTAAATGAGGACCTCTGGAGTAATATGGTCATAATTTCTTTAGAATTCTTTTGAAAGCAATATTTTGATGGAGAAGGAGAGAGCATGCCGGAGCACCAATTAGGTGCTAAAGGAAGGATGCAAACATACACTTGCATGTTTAGGTGTGTAAAAGTATTTCAGGTGCTTTAGGTGTGTAAAAGTATTTCAAGTGCTTTCATTTTCTGCTTTCATGTGTCAGTAAAACAAATTGTGTTGGAGTGAGATTGTTCCGTGGCAAACACGCCAAATGCACTGGTTTGTTGTAGGGACTGAGTTCCATCCCAGATGCAGCTATGTTCATCTACTCAAGGAATGCAAGATTGTTGAGGGGAGTCCAACGTCAAAATATTTAGTGATTTCTGCATGATCTACCCAAAGGCATTCTGCAGCAGCAAGAAAAACATCTTTTGCATAACACGATTCCCTGGAAGTGATTCACTCATCTGTGGGAACAACACAGAAGCTCTTTTGAAAAATGAGCACCAGATAAAAGGAAACCTGCTAAGAAAACTGCACTCTAATTTAGAAAAGATGATCTAATTAGTAGAGCTAATACCAAGGAAGCATACATCATTATGGTCTTCTAAAGCATATTTAAATATAATAAAAATGATTAATTAACAATTCAGTAATTATGAGCTACCATCCCTTTCATGGCCCAATTATGCAGCTCAGAAGATGCAAATGGTCCCTGTGGGTTTAAAAATTCAAGGTAACTAACAATAGCTATTATAAAAACAAGACCCAGGACATCAGTGATGTTACTCATGTGCTGAAAGTTAAGCATGTGCCTAAGTGCTTTCTTGGGCTGTAGCCTTGTTCCAACAATTGCTGGCACTTAACCTGAGGTGAATATTGGCATATGGAAAACATGGAAAAGGGTGAATTTTCCCATGGTTTTGCTGTGAAAGCATCTTTGCCTGAAACCTGGCCCACTCTCCCTGGAAAATGGGACTGGTTTGCTTTGAAATACTTGCATACCTTAGCACAAGTTCCCACAGAAACAGGTCCAGTTTTGAGCTCATAGCAGAACGTGAAAAGAAAGAAAGAATGAAGCCCCAAACACAGCTTGCACTCTGAATTCTGTTGCCTTGTCTTCTGTTATGATTTTGTGGGTCTCTTCTGGCTAAGTGAAGTGAAAGGGTGTTCTGGTAATTAGATCAGTAGCCTGGGATTAATGACAGCATTCTGTGCATCACTGAGTAAGCGACACGGGGTAACATTACTGTACCTGTCTGTACATCTCACCTGGTATGTAGCCAGCTAAAGATCAGCCAGGAAATTTACAGTAGTTTTTCTGGGTTCTGCCTGTGACCAGTAGACAGAAATGAGTGCTCCTGGAGGCTGACACAGCTCACCTAGCCCTGCCTTCCCATCTCGCTGGCCTCAGGTTGACTCTGTCTATCCAGGGGCTGCCAGTGAGCTGTGATGAGGCACTTGGAAAGCTGAAATGAAGTTTTTAGTCACTGAGTGAGAAGTCAAAGATACAGATTTTTTTTTTTTTGAGCACTGTTTTTGGTTTTGAGTCAAGACTTGTTCATGCATTTGAAATGTTGAAAAGTGACTTTTTCTTCTAACAACATATGTGCACAGCACTGCTCCATAGCCCCTGGTGATAGGGGGTCAGGCAGGTTTGCAGGCTGATGTTGGATGCCCAAGCTACTGCTGTTCCACACCTTGAGACACCTCAAATGTGCTGAAACTCTGCATGGGATTATGGTTATATGGTAGAGGCAAATGCAAGATGAATTTTCCATTAGCACCTTGTGCAGTCTAACCACAGTTGTAGAATCATAGAATGGTCTGGGTTAGAAGAGACCTCCAAAGCTTATCCAGTCCAATCCCCCCTGCAGTCAGCAGGGGCATCCTCTACTAGACCAGGTTGCCAGGAGCCCTGTCAAGGCTCACTTTGAATGTCTCCAGGGATGGGGCCCCAACCACCTCCCTGGGCAACCTGTTCCAGTGTTCCAGTACTCTGTAAGCAGGAGGAGAAAAGGGGCTTGAGAGAATTCAGGGGCAGAGGTGCTGGACTGTGCTCCTATGTATCTGTATGTGTAGAGGTAAATGCAGTCTCTCTCGACCTCTTCTCATCTGGCTGTTTGTCTCACTCTGTGCAGCTGGAATTCAGCATATTGGCACAACCAGACTTTGCAGCCCCTTTATCTCCCCCTCAGCCCCAAGCCAGTTACCCCTCCTCTGTGCTTTGGCATGTTTTCTGTATTAAATAAAATGACACCCCCACAAATTCTGTGGAAGGTTATTTTGAAGGCAGTCACATCTCTTTACACTTGCCTTCTCTGACCTTGATCTTCACTTTCTCTTTTTCTCCCAAAGAAAATATTTGCTTGCACTGTTATCTGTGAGCAAGATCCTTCCTCCAGGTGTGGCGATGCTGAAAGAAAAATTAATTTCTGCCTTCTTCCCGTCAAAGAGAGGGAACTTCTCTTTAAGCTGAGAGGAGAGACAGCCTTTAATGGATAACCATTGCCTAGTCAGCACTGGGTGCTCCTCAGAGGAGAGTAAATAAGTAGAACAGTGGAAACTTTTTATTAAGAAATGCAAAATAATGGCAGACCTTCTGCTCTCGAGCTACATTTTAATCTCAGCTCTTGGCTGAAGCTGAGCCTAACAAACATTTCTAAGGGACAAGACCTTATCCTTGGACCTTATAGAAACCAGCCAAGACACACTCAATTCCACTGGGCATGATCAGCCAGAGCTGCTGGTATCTGTGATACAAAATGAGAGTCAGATCCTAGGAAGAGAGCAGAAAGCTAAATAAATCAGTGGAGGAATAAAGAAAAAAAAAAAAAGGAGGTCAGGGCAGGTGCAGCTACAGAAGTGCTGAGTCTGCGCACTGCAGGGAGTGATAAGGAAGGAGCCTCATCTGCAACTCTCAAAGTCTCAGCTCACAATTTAATCCAAAGTTTGAGTTGTGCTCATATGTAGAGGGCTGTACCCTGACCGTTGTCTAGAAATGATGTGCAAGATGGTCACGGTGGTGAACATGGCAATTGCTTTGCCCTGACTTTGCCCTTGCTGCAGCACTTCCATGCTCACATCCTTGCTGTTGGAAAGTCTCTGTTGCTCTTGCATTTGCAGCCACTGGTGTGTGGAGAACTCGGTGAGAAGTGAGTGCCTACAATGAGATGCCCTCCTGAGGATATACCAGGTACAGTTAGGTGCCAGTCCCACTGGGACAGTCTGAGGTGGGCAGCCCCACGGCGCTCTCAGCAGCTGAGTCTGTGAGCGGTGAGCAGCTGGGTGTGCTGGCGAGGTCTGTGCTTTCCCCTCTGGCAGGCCAAGCCGAGAGACACCGAGGTTAGTTTTGGAAAGTTGTCAGAATAACTGGAAAAGTTTCTAAGAATTGGAACTTTTCCCAACTTTTCTGCCACAGACTTTGTAGGAAACCTCAAAACGTGGTGGATGGCAATGGATTGAGTCGTCTGTGGTATTAACCTGTAGGCTTTTTCAAGACAAAGGCACTGACTGAAATAGCCTTAGAAAGAATCCCAGCATGAAGCCAGTATAAGTTTTGGGATTGCAGAGTTGTACATCACTGAGAAGCAAGTATGTGGTGCTGTGAGATATACATCTGAGCCATTCCTGCACTGACTAGAGCTTTAGTACTTAAGTGATATGTAGAGATACTGATTCCATACTTGAAAGGAAAGAAAAAGGAGAGACTGGGAATGAAACTTGTATTTTCTCATACAGAGAATATGTATTTCTGCTCAGGTTTGGCTATTTTGCAGCTGTGTTCTATAGCTGTTCCTTTTCTCTTTGCTTTTGCTCAGTTGGAGGGGATAAGTTGTCACCTATCTACAGTTGTCTAAGCAAACACAGTATTTTTAAGTGTTCAGTTGGAGTCTGGAGTTCCACCAGTGCTAAAGCTGTAAAGTTCATGTCATTCACTGTGCTGGCACTCCACACCTCGGATGGTGGAGTGCAGATCACAGAATCACAAGAGTTAACTGGGTTGGAAAAGACCTCTAGGATCATCGAGTCCAACCTATCACCTAACCCTTCTAATTAACTAACCCATGGCTCTAAGTGCCTCATCCACCCTCTTCAAACACCTCCAGGGCTGGTGCCTCCTCCACCTCCCTGGGCAGCCCATTCCAATGCCAATCACTCCTTCTATGAAGAACTTCTTCCTAAAATCCAGCTTGGTGCAGTTTGAGACTGTGTCCTCTTGTTCTGATCTCACAAGGGCTTCTTGGAGTGATGGCAGAGTGACAGAGAAGTTGCCATTATCGTGACTGCAGGTAGTTAGAGGGCTGCTGTGGTGTTGTTCATGGGTCCTTAGTTTCATGTCCTCCAGCACTGTACTTTATCCAAAACAAGTGTTTGTTACTGATGTGTTTGCCATTTGTTCTTGGTATCTCATTGGAGGGCTGCGTGTGTGACTTACCTGACACTCCAGATTGAATATCACAGAATCCCAGCATGGTAGGGTTTGGAAGGGACCTCTGGACATCATCCAGTCTACCCCTCATGCTAAAGCAGGGTTGCCCACAGCAGGTTGCCCAGGATCACAATGTCCAGGTGGTTTGGAATCTCTCCAGGGAAGGAGACTCCACAGCATCTCTGGGCAACCTGCTCCAGGGCTCCAGCACCCTCACAGAATTTTTTTTTTCTGGATGTAGTTGAAAGAGATGGAAATCAGGTCTGAGTCTGAATAAGTGTGAAATATTTGGTGGATTCCTATAAATATGAAGAAGCAGAGAGCCTGGACAGTCAGCAGTGGCAAATCCTAATGCACAGTAATTCATTCCAGATAATGTTTTAGCGTGCCTTGTAGCTCCTGACGTGATTAGATAGGCTGTATTTGCCTGACACCAGGCCCAGCAGAACACAGAACTGGAAAACTTTGACTATCACAATGATGCTGTGTAAACCTGAGTCTCTGCAGAATGCATCACTAAAATTTCATGGCAACATCTGTCCTTATTATGGCATTCCTTCCTTCAGCTTGAAGATCTATTTCTCTATTTTCTGAAGGTCTACCAGCCAGAGGAATGTATGATCTAAAGCAGCTGAAATGAATTGCCAGATCCATCTGTCATGAGGATAATTAACACCATATTTCCACCCAAACAAGATACAGATCTCTGGGTGGATGTTCTCCCGACACCAAGAGCTGAAGCCCACATTATGACCATCCTCTGCTCACCCCTCCTCTGCAGTTACCATGCCAAACCTCTCTTGATATGCCAGGAAGTATTGGGGAGTATCTAAGATAGGGTGGAAATGTTAAGAAGGCACTTTACATGCCCAGATTTATCTGCAAGAGCTGCTAGGTTGTCTGTCTGACATCAGCACGCTACACATCTGGATTCCCAACAGGCCTTAGAACTCTGTGTGGCATTCCAGATGTTCTTGTGCATGATTGCTTACTCAGTGCCCTGGAAATGCCTCTCCTTGATGCATGCAAGGACCTCATGCACTTTTTTTGTGTATGCATCCATCCCACTGATGGTTCATAGGCATTTCTACATTATAGCTCCTTCTCTACATGTACTGAGCTTATTCACCAGCTCTGTGTTGTCCAGAGGTACTTGAGCTTTAGGAGTTTGAATCATAGCATCATAGAATGGTTTAGGTTGGAAGGGACCTCAAAGACCATCCAATTCCACCCCCCCGCTATAGGCAGGGACACCTCCCACTAGAACAGGTCACTCAAGGTCTCATCCAACCTGGCCTTGAATACCTCCAGGGAGGGAGCATCCAGAACCTCCCTGGGCAACCTGTTCTGTTTCTTTATTTGCAGGAGATGTTTGCTAGTTAACCTCAAAGTGATACCTGAAAGACATTTCCGTTTGAATTTCTCTTTCAGTCCAACTTCTTCCAGCTACTAGAAGTGCAGAATAGTGTCACTTCTTGTTAAGTCCCCAAGTGTTTGATGCCTGCTCTCACACCTTGCAGCACCATTAAAAGCATTCATTCTGTAGTCTGCATCTAGGAGGTTTCTTTCCCGTGATTACATAATTCTCTGTATTATTTCTCTCCTGTAGTATATTACAGATCCCTATCTGCAGCCATCTGAAAATTTACAGCTCATCTCCAGTGAAAATGCTTTTACCAAGCTTCAACATGAACAGATTTTCCCTTATTCATACTTTCTTGCTCATTCCTGAGAACTTCCCTATCATTAGGTTGCAGAACTGAACAGGCAAAGCTATTTTGAGCTTTCCCAAGAAGCAAACACCAAACACCCTTGTCTCCCACCAGATTTCTCTTGCCCCTATAACTTCCAGTTTCAAGTAGAGTGCTACACTCGTAGTTCTTCTTTAGTTCTTCATCCAGAGTTCTTGCATTAAGGATGTTTTCAGTTGTTCCTCTCTGACCTTAGTTTCTGAGGTGGATCACTGCCATGTGGTCACTGTCCAAATACTTCCATGTGTCAGTGAAGAGCTTCGAGTGTATCAGAGCTGCCTGTGGTCAGTTTTGGCAATGCTGTGAAGTCTACTGTTCAGGACAGTGTATCATTCCTGGAGCTCAGTGAAGATTCTAGGATTCTTCTAGAAAGCATTTTCCAACTTCATGCCTCCTCTAGCCTTGGCTGCGTTGTCAGCTTCTTCCTCACATAGCCAATATTGAGTGCCCTGTTTCATAGAGTCATGGAATGGTTTGGGTTGGAAAGGATCTTTAAAGCTCATCTAGTCTGACCCCCCTGCAGTCATCAGGGACATCTGCAGCTAGAGCAGGTTGCTCAGAGCCTCAGACAACCTGACCTGAAACAGCTTCAGGGATGGGGCAGCTCCCACCTTTGTGGGCAACGTGGGCCAGTGTCTCACAACCCTCAGCATAAAAAAGCCTTTTCTCTAGTCTAAATCTCCCTCTTTTAGTTTAAACCCCATCACCCCTTGTCCTGTCACAACAGGCCCTGCTAAAATGTCTGTCCCAGTCTTCCTTAGAGACCCTTTTAAATGCTAAAGGCTTCTGCTTAATTCTGGAAAATTCCCATGAAGAAAGAAACATAATGTAAAGGAGAGTTGCCTGTCCCAGACCTTCCCTTCCAAAAATGGGAAACCGCTCATAGGCTCATCTGATCCTGACAGAGGCACAGTGCTGGTGGAAAGCAGAGTCCTCACCACTAATATCTCCTTCCTGAACAGCATAGCCTTGTCTCTGACTTGCATGGTAGCAGTATTGTGGGACTGGGCAAGGAGGCAGCAGGGATGGCTGATCCTGCTCCCTCTGCCAGAGAGGATCATGTACACCTGCTCTGCACCACGGGCTGGGGAAGCCAGGAAGAGCAAAACACTTCTTTTCCATCTCCCGTTCTGCATCTTCCCTTCACGTACGTTGTGTTGCTGAGTACCAAGGTGGCAGTTGTCATTATTTGTAGCTGCTGGTAGTGTGCTGAGTCTTCCACAGAGAAAACACAGCAGGTGCCTTCTCTCAAGAATGCTCCCAGCTGCAGGTTGGAGGCTAGCAGTGCCCATCTCTTGAGGACTCTACAGCTCCACTTGGCTGATGTGACTCGACAGCTGCAAGTCACCTTCTGATGGCTTCCCTCCTTCCTCTCTTCCTTCACTAGAGGTGCCAGGTTACCTCTGCAAAACAATAAAACCTGCTTCCTGGGCCCCACGCACAGAACAGATAGAGCAATTTTTCCCCTTGCCACTCTCTGCCAAATTGCCTGAACCCTGTCCTGGAGAAGAGAAAGAACAATCTGGCAATCTGTGCCCATTCAGTAGGCAGCTTTTCTGCTCAGCCTGTGTGAAGACGCCATGTGGTGCCAGCTGTAGTGATAGATTTGTGATTCTTCGCTGTTGCGGTTTCTTATGTAAGGCTGTAACTAAAGCTGGCACTTGACACACTCCGCAGCTCCTGTTCTGGCTCGGCTGCACATGATGCAACAATGAGGTAGTAAGGGCAGGTCTAAACCTTTATAGTTCTGTGCTCCCAAGACAGGGCAGCCCAGAGGAAGTTTTCAGCCTGTGTCTGTCTGTGAATCATAGAATCATACAATGGTTTGGGTTGGAAGGGACCTTAAAATCAACTAGTTCCAATGCCCTCACCCTGTTGGGGGACACCTTCCACTAGAGCAGGGTGCTCAAGGCCTCATCCAACCTGGCCTTGAATACCTCCAGGGAAGGGACATCCACAACCTCCCTGGGCAACCTGTGCCAGTATCTCACTGTAAAGAATTTCTTCCTAATATCCAGTCTAAATCTGCCCTCCTTAAGCTTTAATCCATGCCCCTCATTCTGTCATTATAAGCCCTTCTAAACAGTTCCTCCCCAGCTTGATTGTAAGCCCTTTTCAGGTGCTGGAAGGCTTCTATAAGGTCTCCTGGAGCTTTCTCTTCTCCAGGTTGAATGACTCCAACTCTTCCAGCCTGTCCCCCCAGGGGAGGTGCTTCAGCCCTCTGATCATCTCCGTGGCCTCTTCTGAACCCACTCTAGAAGTTTGATGTCCTCCTTGTCTTGGGGACACCAGGACTGCATGCAGTACTGCAGGTGAGGTCTCATGAGGGCAGAGTGGAGGGGCAGAATCACCTCTCTTGTCCTGCTGCTCACACTCCTTTTAATGTTGCCCAGGATATGATTTGCCTTCTGGGCTGCAAGTGCACATTGCCAGCTCATGTTGAGTTTTTCATCAACTGGCATGAAAAGGGTGAATTGATCTGAATGACCCCCAGCTGCCTCTCAAAGAAATGGCCCAACAGCATGAGGAGAGCCAGAAAAGAGGGACTGCTTCATTTGGGGAGAGATGCTCTGCTTGGAGATTGTCCCTGCCAGCTCTGTTCCAGCCAGGGACTCCTCCCCAAGGTCTGCTGCTACATTGGATTCACAGCTCCAGTGTACCTCCTGGGCTATACACAGGGGTTGGAGAGAGATCAGATGTGCAGAATGCAACTTAGCCATATGAAAGGATGCCTGGAAAAAAAAAGAAAAAAAAAAGTGAACATTAACAGCTGTTCTATTATTAGCCAAATAGATACTATTAGAAATTGATATATTTAATCACTCCCAGGCAGGGTGGAATTTGAACTCACGACCTAGATGTAGTAGCAGAGTTTTCAGCTGCAGGAAAAAAGAACGAAGGTCAAACAGGACTTTTCCTGCTGGGCCAAATAATTTATTGCAGGTGAAACAGTCTCAAATATGTGGTAAATTAAGGCTGTGCATTATCTCGTGGATAATAATTTCTCTCTGATGTTTGCCTTCTTGTGTGCATCTTTATTTTGGGCACTAAATAAGATAAGAAGCACCAGAAATCTCCCAGGAATAACAAATGTATTTTCTTTGCTTGATTGAGGAAAGAAATATTGGACAGACATGTGTTATGCAACAACTTAAAAATAACTCCCTTGTAAAACTTGGAGTGAGCCTCAAATACCGCAGAAGAGGCAGAAATGTGTTACCTACCTTTTCACCAGCAGTGTCAGCCAGTACAGCTTTTTTTTCAACTCCTTCTCACTGAACTATTGGCCTGATCATTTCCTGGGCATTTTATTTGAATACATTTTTCTAGGAAATAAATTCCAAGTCTCTGTTCAGTGTGGAGCTAGATTCAAACAGGCATGGATTTGAAATCCACGCTGCAGTAAGACTAAAATATCCATCTGCTCCTTAATACCTTGCTGGGTACAATGACAAACAAGACAGAAGCTTTTTAGGTGTCTCATTGCATGGTGTGCAGTGCAGTGAGCAGATGTGAATCTAAGGCACCCATGGTGTGCTGGCTTCACTCAGACCTGAGCTTAATCTTTCTGGCCAGGATTGTCTTAAATGTACAGTGTGATTGGGCATCCTGTTGTTGGTTACCTCTTCTCCCAAGTACCTAGTGACAGAACCAGAGCTAACAGCCTCAGGCTGTGCCAGAGGAGGTTTAGGTTGGATATTAAGAAGGATTTCTTTACTGAAAGATTGGTCAGGCATTGGAACAGGCTGTCCAGGGAGGTAGTGGATGGAGTCACCATCCCTGGAGGTGTTCACAAAATAAGTAGATGTGGCACTCTGGGACATGGTCTAGTGGTCATGGATAGAAGGTTGGACTTGATGAGCTTTGAGGTCTTTCCCAGCCTTAACGGTTCTATGATTCTATGATCTCCATGCCAATGCCCCAGTCCCAGCATTTTCCTGGAGCTTTTTGTGATAGGAAGGGGTAAGGTGGAAATAAAGCTCATTTTTTTCTGCTAATTGTACCCTAGAGAGGGTGCCTGGAATTGGAGACCACTCATTATTAGCCGCTGCTAAAAATCCTGTCCTTGAGAGCTGAGGGCAGTAAACCAGATCATTTATTCACAGATTATTTTTTGTTTTATGTAAGACCAGTTGCAGATGTAATGACAATGGAGGAAATTAGCTCATGATGGGATTTTAGAAAGAGGCTAGTGGAAGTATGTTCAGTAATGTTCAGTTATTAAACCATTAAAGATCCCAGTGGAGACCAGCTAGGAGGATTTCTCATAATCTGATGTGGCTTAAGGCGAAACACAGAGCCCCTGAGGAGGGAAATGACAAAATGTTCCTTTGGAATAGTCACCTCATCTCCTTACCCAGCCCTCCATGCTCTGCTCTGTGGCCTGAGTGACATCACATAGGTCTCTCTCACACATACACACATGTAGATAGAGACTCTCTCCTTTCTTCTGAGGAGCAGCTCGCCAGGAGTGCTGTGGCCCCCATGCCCTTACCTTCTAAAGTGGAGTTTTGGATGGGAGGAATGGCAGAGGTGAAACCAGAGAAAACTGCAAACATCTGTGTTAGCTTGGGGCCCAATCTAAACCCTACTGAAAATGCACATAATAACTACCACTGCCTTCAGGAGCCCTTGGATAGTGTCTGCTCTCGTGGCTCTGTTTACCATTTTGGTGGGATTACACAGAAACAGGAGGGTATTCAGTTCTGAAAATTGAGTCTTGGCTCATGCCTGTTGAAAGGAAATCCTACAGTTTGAATCTGGATGCAAAGAAGCTGAAGAATGTTATTCTGCCAAGCTGATGGCCCAAAACTGGGGACAGCCTTGTGCCCGCCGGGCGAGCCTGGCAAAGAGGGTGAGAGCAGAAGTGTTCCCAGCCCCAGCAATGACTAGCTGACATGTGAAGGTCAAAGGACAGTTATTGAGGTCTCAGATCCTATGCAGGGTTTCCATCAGATGGTTCTCCTACCTTATGGTCTGAAGCAACACTGGAGCCTAACACTGGTGGTCTTGTGTGGAAAAGCTATGGCACAACTGGGATATTATTAATGGTGTGAGTAATTAGGCAGTGCTCATCCAGAGGCACGATGCAACAGGCATAGGTTCACCAGTGATGATGAGGATGGCCTTTAAAGCAATTAACCTGCCCTAACCTGTCTGCCCATCCTGTTACTGCTTCCTCCCTGCCGTGCCAGTCCACTGGAGCGCAGTGCTCAGGTGGTGGATACTGACACTGTTCCCTTGAAATCAATAGAGAAGTGCTGGCTGCCACCGGTTGGAAGTAAGGATTTCTGCATTCCATCTCTCAGATCTTCCCTTCCTCAGACCCCCACAGCCTTCCCTCTTGTGACATCTGAGCTGCATGTTGAGGAGCAATCCCATCTTAGCTCAGAGTCTGATCACAGCAGTGAAGAAGCAAACACAACAGTTTTTCTCCTCATTCCTGGCTTCTAATAGCAACCAGGTGCTCCAACACTTAACCTGTGTGCTGCTGTGGAATTGCCTGTCTAGTGCAAACACCCAGATGAGGCCCTGAGCCTCCAGGATTGACTTTATCCCAGGATTTGTAACTCAGTTTCATTTAGATCCTCTATTTAGATCATGCACTTTAAAAAATCATTATTTTTGTTGTTGTGTAAACATGAAAGGCAGAAAATTGTCTGCTGACATTTAGTTGTTTGTTGGTTTGTTTGTTTTTTTTTTCCTTTAGACAAAACCCAAGAAATATCTTTAAAGCTTTGGCTGCAACTTTTGTTTTTATTAAATATGCTACTGTGTTTTAAATTGGTACCAGGGCAAATGCTTGGATGATGATATCAAAGCCTGCTGGAGTTAATTACTTGCATATATATATATATAATATATATATATGTTTGCTACTCTATGGTTCTTCATTGTTCAGGATGTCAAAGGGCCTGAGTTTCAGAGCAGAAGTGCCATAGCCAGGCATGTGGTCCTGCACCAGAGCATCTTGCACAGGCAGGGAAGAGGAAGAGCACATATTTAGAACTCAGAGGAACAGCTGAGCAGCTGAGTTGCAGTGGTTGAAACCTGGAGTGTTCAGCTGAGGTCTAGCTAAGGTTATGTGAGATTTACAGCAGTGTGAGAGCAGAGCTGTAGACTAACTGTCTGTTTTGATTTTGTGGTGTTTGTGAGAGGTGGTGGCATTTTTGGTTCATAGAAGTGTCTCATGGAGCAAAGAATGTTTTTGTTTTCCTAATAGATTTGATCTCTCAACCTTTGACTTCAATCTCAAACACATGAAGCCTGCATGTATTGCACAAGTGGGTAGGAGGGTTGGTTTAAGTGTTAGCTGATACATTCAGCTGTGTTAGCTGATACTTTTCCTGATACATTCAGAAGAAAAAGCTGAGTTTGAGCATTGTCTTGGTGCCATTGCTTTGGATGGTGAGACTGGGCTTCAGCTAGCAGAGCCACCTCATGGTACACAACCTCCCCACCAAGTATTCACCTGCAACTTTTTGCTCAGGTCATTGGCTGCTCTGTCGTTCGTCCTTGGAAATACCCAGTTCAGGCTTGAATTGAATTTAGGAGCATACAGCTACTGTACAGTGCCCACTCTCCCATCCATCCCATGAGCTGAGCAGTCAGTACTTTCACTGCCATGTTCTGATGTTCTTTGAAACACAGAAATCACAAAAAACCCAGAGGGCACAGGGCAAACTCACCACCTCTGCTGGGACCTATCTCAGCAGAGTAGAGAGAAAATCCTCTCCAATGCTGCTGCCTGGGCATTTATGTCTCCTGATTCAGTTCAGTATCTGAGAGAGAGGCTGCAGACTTGTTTTGAGGCCAGTGCACCTGCCATGTGGCTTATCCAAACAGGCAGAGGTCTGACTGCAGCTGGAAAAACAGCAAGAGCTGGGGATTTTTGATGTCCCTCTTTGTTTACAGCATCCCGCTCCTCCTCTCTCCTGACTGCACAGCCAGGCAGGAATTCTCTTCATTATCTTCTACCATGCTTCTCATGCCATTTTTATTAAAAGAAGGGAAGGCAAAGCAAGGGGGAGCATGTGTGAGAGAGAAGGTACAAGAAGAAAACAGAGGGATATAGACCTGCTGGAGTCAGTCCAGAAAAGTGCTACAAAAATGATCAGAGGGCTGGAGCACCTCTCCTACAAAAACAGGCTGAGAGAGTTAGGGATGATCAACCTGCAGAAGAGAAAACTCCTAGAAGACTTTATAGCAGCCTTTCAACACCTGAAGAAGACCTACAGGAAGGCTGGGGAGGGACTGTTTACAAGGCCTTGTAGTGCTAGGATGAGGGGCATTGGTTTGAAATTGAAGCAGGGTAGATATAGGTTAGATGTAAGGAGGAAGTTCTTCACAATGAGAGTGCTGAAGTACTGAAACAGGTTGCCTAAAGATGTGGTGGAAGCCCCAGCCCTGGAGACATTCAAGGTCTAACTTGATGAGGCATTGAGTAACCTGATCTAGTTGAAAATGTCCCTGCTGACTTTCAGGGAAGTTGGACAAGATGACCTTTGATGGTTGGGTCCCTTCCAACCCAATGCATTCTATAATTCCATTAAAACACTTCTGTTTGTGTGGTCAGTGGCAATGCAGCAGAAAGAATGGCAACTGAGGAGCAGATCCATTGTTGTCCTAAAGCCAACTCATCCCTTGGGTTAATCTTTATCAATTGCTTTTAGAGCACCTGAGGATGATGAAGCCTGCAAACACCACAGTGCACTGCTGAGAGGTGAATGCCAGCACAGTTTCATGACCCCGTGGAGACTTTGCTACTTGTTGCTGGAAACAAAGTTCACTGCCCTGGACTGGGAGGCTCTAACCATGTGTGAGCAGTGCAAGTGCTTCTTCACTGAGTCAGTGGATATTGAGGGAGTTCAGGACCTCTGTAAATGATGTTGGGTGTTTCAGTGTTTGTGAGCAGCATGTCAAGATGGACTGGACAGCTCCAGGCTGTAGAGGATAGGGAACAGGAGATGATGTAAAACTTTGGCTCCTCTGTGTGTATCTGTATTCAGTCCACCTTGAGCAGCTGACTGAAAGCATTGCAACAAGCGAAGATGTGGAGCTGCTGCTCTTTGCTGCCAGCACATTTCCTGTTTTGCTCAGTAAGGTTTCCTTGCTAGAGAAGAAGAGCAAAGGTGACAGTGTTAGAGGGAAACAAGGACATTGCTGGGAGACCAGGGCTTGTTCTGGGCTGTGGAGAGCTGTCCAGGAAATGTCTTTTGGCTCAAGAGTTTGGTGCCTATGTAAGGTCAAAGAAAGATGAGGCTTTCGTGAGGACCTTTGAGGTGTGGTATTTGCCAGTTTCACACAACACTGCCTGTGACAGCCAGAATTTAATTGGGGATGCCTAAAACCTTGTCCTTAAATAACAGGAACAATGTCTGCTTCCATTGCTTTCTGGTCATGTGTGTTTTCACAGGACAGAAGCTGGGATCAGCCTTAAGGATATTTTCAATTTTGCTGGAAAAAAGTCTGCTGTTTAAAAACCCTCCCTGCTGTCATTTCTACTAGGAAAAACATGTATGTCATTGGAGAAGGGAGAGAAGCATGGGATGTTTGCTTTCCCTCAGTGCTTTCAGGGCATCTCAAGTGTGTGCTGGGTCCTCAGATGCTGAAGCACTGTGGTGGGCACAGAACAGATGTGGTTGGGTATGCATCAGCCCTTGCAGGTCTTCTGGCACTCCAGGGGCCTGTGTGTTGCTTCTGTAAATTCGATGATCCTTTAAACCTACCTTGGTCTGAGTAGAAAACAACTTCCCAGAGGTATAATCTTCCCTGCTAGTTTTGCAGGAACACCCCAACCGAAGGCAGAGGTCTCTTGCCTGGGGACCACAGCAAGCTTAACTCAACTGCCCAACCTCCCCAGTAAAAACAGGAAAAGAATTAGAGGGGTTTATGCCTCTGACCCTGGATCTGTCACTCGCCAGAGCAGACAGGGAAGTTGCCCTCGTGGTATTTCTCACAGCACGTCCTAATTCCCCCTCTGAGCAGAGGGCTTGAGTCATTGCTTTTTAATAGGACTGCTGCCCCACGGGCGGAAGCTGGAGAGATCAATGCGGCTTACTCACTTCTCGAAAAGGTCATTAAAAGACCATAGATATAAATTTAAAAGAGTGTTTGTTCACATCCTTGATGTTAAAGATGTTCTTCTTGCTCACTTCCTTAAGGAGCATCGTACGAAGCCGCTGCGTGTTGGACCTGCCTGACAGCAGAGTGGAACGAGCACACTGCTGCTGTTCCTGTGCCATCAGCTCCCAGGGAAGGTGGGAGGGGCAGTGAATGGTCAAAAAAATCACACTTTGTTACCACTTGGAGCACAGTAGTTTGGTTGACATCTCCAGATACAGTCTAATATCCACCTTATAGAATCGTAGAATTGTAGCATCATAAAACTGTAGAATCATAGAATTGTAGAATTATAGAACGGTCCAGGCTGGAAGGGACCTCCAAAGGTCATCTAGTCCAAATCCCTCTGCAGTCAGCAGGGGCATCCTCAACTCAATCAGGTTGCCCAGAGCCTTGTTGAACCTCACCTTGAATATCTCCAGGGATAGGACACCAACCATGTCTCTGGACAACCTGTTCCAGTGCTCCACCACCCTCATAGTAAAGAACTTGTTCCTAGTATCCAATCTAAATCTGCTCTTCTCTAGTTTGAAGCCGTTGCCCCTCGTCCTGTCACTGCAGGCCTTTGTAAACAGTCTCTTTCCATCTTTCATGTAGGCCCCTTTTAGGTACTGGAAGGCTGCTATGTGATCTGCCCTACTAGGTCTACCTTGTTGCCCTACAACTACATAGGAAAGAATAAATTCCTTTTTTGTTTTTTTTTAATTCCTCTCCCTTTGTTCCTACATTCCTTCCTCTTTCCCTTGCTGTGGTACTGGATCACTGCCCACAGTACTGCACATCGAGTCCCTTTAGCAGCTCTGTTTTTCCAAGATGTGGGTATTGTGAAGGAATGCTGAAACTCTCAGTTGCTGCCAATAGGATGCATTAAACAGGTTCAGGAGGATGTGAGTATCTCAGGTTCCAGTTGTTGAGATGTGAAATGCCACATCCAGCTCAGTCAGGATTTTGCCACTAGTTCCATCAGGCCAGGGTGAGCTGGACACACAGTGTGTTGCGTTTGAGTTTCTGAGGTGACTTTCTGGTGCTCCAGTCCAAACTTAGCTCCAGCTCTGCTTGCCTCTCATTTCCGATCTGCTCTGGGCATGGCTGGTTTGTTGATGCTGCCCTGTGTGTGAAAGCCTGGGACTTCTCTGCCATCCCCAGGATGGTGAAGGATTAAGCTTCAGATTGCTCTGAGCTGTACTGTCTGAAAGGGGAGCTGGGATGAGAATGGAGAGAATTCACTCTCTGGCTGCAGTGTGGGTCTGGAGAGCTGGCTTCCAGTCCTGCTGTGGCTTTACAGGAACTGTGTCTCCAGGCATTTGTCTTCCCTTTCTCTACATTTTAATCTAAGACAAGGATTTTATGTTCATAGCTCATGGGACATTGTGAGCATCAATAACTTAATAGCTATCTTGTACCCAAACTGTGTAGATGTGGTGCTGAGGGACATGGTTTAGTGGTGGACTTGGCAGTGCTAGGTTAGTGGTTGGACTTGCTGATCTTAAAGATCTCTTCCAACCTCAACAATCCTGTGATTCTAAGGGAATCCAGGCTGTGCAGATGTTTTTTTCACCTTCTCTTTTGGAGAAGAAATGGCCCTTTCACCTGTCATTAAACTGTGAGATGTCATGAGGTACCATCTCTCCAAGAGCTTTCCATGTTTGAGCAGGACTCTGCCTCCCTGATATGTGGCAGGTGCCAGGATTAGACTGAAGCCCACTGCCTCAAAGCCACTGATCACTCCTGTCCATGTCCACAGGGTCCTCTCCCCAGGTGATGCTTTTCCTTTGCCTGTTCCTCTGTGATCTGCTTTAAATGATCATACTCTGGCAGGGGAGTTTGACTTGAAGATCCCTTCCAACCCCTGCCATTCTGTGATTCTGTGCTTCACCATCCATACACTTCACTATGCCAGACTTCTCCCCTCCTATATAACTTCCATTTCCAGTTTTCTGTCTTATTGACCCCCATACGCATTCCTCTCCAGTCACCTAACAATTCATAAACACTGCATCCCCTCCCCTGCTTTATTTAGTTCTGTGTCTTCTACCATTATTTTCTGCCAGCTTCCCACTCCCACATGAACAGATGTGAACTTTTCCTGTTGCCCACTTGCTTACATGTACACACAAACACTCCCACCCACTGAAACACACTCAGAGACACTCATGCTGCTGTTAGCCCAATGCCTGCCCATCCCCTCTGGGCACCAGAGGAAATCACAGAGAAAATCAGCATCTGAAAACTCCTGTCTCATACTGCAGCCCTGTGCTCTCAGAGCATCTGAAAGCAGTGTGGATTCGGTTGTTTTGTAGCTGTTACAGCTGCTCAAGCTGCTCATTTGTTAACAGTCGTTTCTAAGAATTGAACCTTTCTTGTGGTTAGCAGATCCCCAGTGACAAAATCCACATTTCTGCAAGTATGTTTGTTAATCTTAAATATTTTACGAATGGCTTTGAGAAAGGACTTGAGAAATAACTGCTCCTCAATAACCAGAGCTTGCCTCTGCTTTTCTTTCATCAGTCTGCAGTAGAAATTTCCCGTCCCAATAAATGCGTTTATCTGAGAGTGAAATCTGGAGGAAACCCTCAGAATTATACACCAGTGTGCCTTTGGCCACTTCAGTTAATGTCTGTAATTTTACCCCTCTCTCCTCCCCTCTCCCCTCCCCTCTCCCCTCCTCTCCCCTCCNCTCTCCTCGAATCTCCTCTCCTCTCCTCGAATCTCCTCGAATCTCCTCTCCTTGAATCTCCTCTCCTCAAATCTCCTCTCCTCGAATCTCCTCTCCTCTTTCTCTCTCTCTCTCTCTCTTTCTTTCTCTCTTTTTCTTCAAAACAGTTGTTTTAAGCAGGTCCCAAAGTCAGAAGTTTGACATTTTTAGTAGAGTTAGATAATAGTTGGGCTCAATGATCTTAAATGTCTTTTCCAACCAAAATGATTTTATGATTCTGTTCTATGATTTTTCACTTCAAACAAGCACTTACAGCAGTATCTGGGTAGATGTCTGCCCAGTCTGTAGAATTAGGACAGTTTGTGCTGCCTGAATCCTCCACCTTACCTAATAGGAGCTACAGGCTATTGGTGTCTGGAGTCAGCTGAAGAAGCAGTTGTGTTTTGCTTTCATTAATAGATTCATAGAGTGGTTTGTGTTGGAGGGGATATTAAAGCTCATCCAGTTTCAACACCCCTGCCATTTTCAGGCACACCTTCCACTAGATCAGCTTGCTCAAGGCCCCATCCAACCTGGTGTTGAACACCTCCAGGGAGAGGCCATCTACAACCTCCCTGGGCAATTTGTTCCAGTGTCTCACCACTCTTACTGCAAAGATTTGCTTCCTAATATCCAGTCTAAGTCTCCCTTCCTCAAGATTAAGTCCCTTCCCTCTCATCCTATCACTACAAACCCTTGTAAAAAGTCCCTTCCCATTGAGTTCCGCTCCTGTTTCCAATGTGATAACAAAGAACCAAATCCCAGTGCTCTTTCCATGCAGCTTTTTCAGTGACAGCTATTTTGCAGGTAGAGTATCCATGAGAAACAGCCTTGTTGTGAAAGTGTGATATTGGAGCCGAAGCCATGCTTGTTAATTTAATGGCTGTTGTAAGGCGATAGTTACTTCACAGAGTTGGAGATTTCAGTAACTGCAGCCCACTGATACCTGCTTTGGTGGCTTTGTTGCTCTGTGTAGTAGACATATCTCTTTGTAGTACACACTTCATCAGTACATGTGTTTTGACTGAGTTCCCGTCGCAGACAGACACGTGCATTACTGTCAGTAATTGGGGCAACATGAGTGAGTAAGCAGAGGACTGGCTCGAGTTAGGGAAGAGCTGGGTTGTGTCCTGGGCTCTGCAATTAGCCTGATTGATGACTTCAAGCAAATCACTTTGCCTTCGCTGCTCTGTGGCTTTACAAGTAGGCTCAATGAGGAATGATGGAAATGAGCTTCTCTGTGGAACACTTTGAGCTCTCATAATGTAAAAGTCCCTGTAAAAGAACTAAACATTTATATTAAGCTCTTTAATGTTTCTGTATTATATATAGGGAAAAAAAAAAAAAAAAAAAAGAAAATTCCTAGTCTACAATTGCACAGAGTTTAAGTAATTATGGCTTTGCATAAACATGTAGCAATTTGCTAAATCATCCCAGGACTGTGTATGAGCTCCAGGTGAGTGGTTGGATGTGATGATCTCAAAGGTCTCTTCCAACCTCAACAGTTNCCCTTTTAACTCTGTTGGTTTAATACCTGTGTGCAAAGTAGACAACTTATTTATCTGTCTCTGCAACATCCCCGGTCCAATCCTGTCTTCAATCAATAAGAAATTCCCACTGGCCCCAGCTGCAGTTGGTTTGAGCTCAAGGCTGTTGAGGACATAATCAGTGTTTGCAGGAGACTTTAAGCTCCCTAAAGGCACCATGCCACAGACCCGCAGGTGACACTGTCCCTGCCACGGAGAGACAGGGGCAGAGTGCTCAGAGGTTAAGCACAGCAAAGCACAGGGCTGGTTTCTCAGGTGCTGCAGTGCTATCAGCTGTTCCCCTGCACATGGTGAGGACTGATACCTTGGCATGGTGTCAGTGCAGTGCCAGCTCTGCAGCAGGGATAGATGTAGGCAGCAGCACACACACACAACTGCAAAGAGTTCAGCTACCAAATAGTCAGGAGCTGCACTGACTGCAGAGCTGTGCATGGGCACAGGTAGCTCTGATTGTGCTCACAAGAAAAAGAGAACCACCCAAAACTGAATCCCCTCACAGTGGGATAGGATTACACTGTGGATCTGGTTGAGCTAAAACTTAGTTTTATGGTAGCCAGCTTCTATATTGGTGCCTCCTTCTCTGCCCTTTGCTGCTGCTTTTGTTGTACTGATACCTTAACATGTCCTCCTGCCTTGCAGGGAGCTGAGCAACAGGACCACCTACACCTACCAGGTGGTGGTTGTCTCTGGGCTGGAGGAGAGCGAGCCTTCCCCCGCGCTTGTCTACGTCTCCGGGAGTGGATACTGTGGAGATGGGATTATCCAAGTGTAAGTCTGGAGCAAACAAACAGAAATCTGGGAGCATCTCCTCGGCCAGAATCTGAGACTAGAAAGGAATTGATGGCCTCTGATGTCTCCTCAGTTTGGGCCGGCTCACATCTGTAGATAATGACTCATGTGCTTGATGATTACCAGGATGATGACATTTAATTGGAATTTAGGCTCTACTATCCTGGCACCAGCAGATACAGACAGAGATGCAGATAATGGAGTCCAGACAGCAGGATCGATACCCAAGTGTGCTATATGCTGTTTGTGCTGTTTGTTTGTGTGTCCATCTCTTTATACATGCACATGAGATTTCCTACAAAGAGCTGAAGTCAGCACTGGAGAAATTCTCACAGTCTTTGGTGCTGTGCTTACACAGGAAGCCCTGTGTCCCTGGCAGCTGGTGGACAGGGTAAAACCCCTGCTGCATGGTGGGACAGGTTTCTGGTACAACTTCTTCTTTGAGAGACTGAAATGCATTTGGGGGTGACAGATCTGGCCTCTTGGGGAGAGTGCTGGAGTTTCCTGTCTTCAGCCAGCTCCTCCTCCTCACTGGCTGCCAGTCCCCAGGCCATTGAAAATAGGAAACAATCATTCACAACAATGTTAGGGTTTGTTCTTTTACTCTGTTGGCCCTTAAGGCCACCTGCTTCAAAGTTTCCTGGCATTAGGTAATTTAATTATTTAAATGATGGGAGTAACAAGCAAGTGCTTAATCCAGCCATTATTATTTTCTTCAAGCAGTGCTGATCAGCAATCACATAGTACAGGTCTGTCAGATGATATACCTGGCAGCACATATCTGCAGGATGAGGCCCAACAGGCAGGGAAATCAAAGAGACCAATCAAACAGCATATGAGTCCAGGGCAGTCTTGGAGAGAGAAGTGCAGAAAGATGCATTAATTTTGCTTTCCATAACTTTTTTCCTACTGTTATGTTTGCACATTCCTCAAACATCGCTTGTGGCTTTGCAGCAAGCATTGAACAATAGCTGAGCTGCCTCAGAAGTGAGCAGGAACCAGACTGTGTCACAGCTTGGTTGGTTGTGGCCCCACTTGCAGCTGTAGCAGCCCCTTTCTCATCTGGTTCACACTCTTCTCCCTACACGCTGCTGCAACCATGTGGGCTGGCTGAAGGCAGGATCCTACCCCTGACACCACCTGCTGCTCTCCTCCAAGTGCTTCACCTGGAACAGCCCAGCACCAGGCTTTCTGCCCTTTTATTCCCAAGCTGGGGTCACCGTCTGGCCCTTCCAGATTTAATACAAAGAGTTTCAGAGATTCCTGTTCTCTTTTTTTCCCACCTGCTGAGTCGCAGCCACACCAGCCATGAAGGAAGTTGCTCATATTCTCATCAGAGAACAGCAAGTGGTATCCACATGTGCAGGAGAGAAGTGGCCAGGCAAGCTTGTGAGCCAGGAATGATGAAAGTCAGGACTGGAGGAGAAGGGAAGAGATATTTTAAGGATTGGCCCGAAAAAGCAGCACTCTGAGTTAGAATCCAGGGCTTTGGGGTTCTACAGAGGGGTGGCAGCAATCGTTGGGATGATGCCATTTGCCATCTGACTCTTGCATGTGTGTGCCCTGCCTGCAGAGACCTGGGGGAAGAATGTGATGACATGAATAAGATGAATGGCGATGGCTGCTCCCTGTTCTGCCTCCAAGAGTTATCCTTTAATTGCATCGGTAAGTCTGGCTCAGAGTCCTTCCACTCATGGTGGGCAACAACTCGACGTGGAATGCAACCAAAAAAAATCAGCAGTTATTTTCAACATTTCCAGCTGAAGAATTGTCATGGAAGAGGGGAAAAACAGAGGAATTTGTATGTTTGAAAGGCGAACATATCTTCCCAGCTTCTGGTCATTTTGATGGGAAATTGGTTCTGCTGGCTTTGAAACAGTCTGGGACTTAGGGCTAAGTCAGCCATTGTGGGACTGATCCAAAGCCCATTGAAGTCAGTGGGTGGTTTTCCACTGGATTCAATAGGCTTTAGATCTGGCTACGTGAGAAGACATGAACTGATTTTTTTTTCCTGGTAAACAGGAGGAGGAGTGAAAGGGGAAGGGAGTGAGACCAGAGGCAAGTCCAGCTGAGGTCACACCTCCTTTGAGTTGCAAATCAATATCTGAGGATCAAAGGTCTGGCTAATCCCCTTTTTCAGAGGTGAAAACTACTTAATCAGATTTCATTTGCAAGCCTGGTTTGCTCTGATTAGCAAAACCTGTAAACACAATGGCCGGAAGATGCTCGAGCTATCGGGGATAGCAGGGCTGCAGTTGCCAGCTTTACATATTTATTAAAGTCTCTAGGAATGCTGGGGACAGAGAAGGGAAGCAGAGACCAATTTACGTGGCACCCTCTGTGGGGTAGCCCTGTTGTGGGATTGCACTTCCCAGACAGGGCTCAGCAGATCTGGGGAAGGATGCAACAAGCAGAGCTGCTGAAACCAAAGTTAAGATTTATATAGGGTCAGCTTTTTCTCAAGAGATTTTATGAGATTCCTTATCTGGACTAACCAAGTGAATACTCTGTGATTCCATCTAGTGCTCCCATGCCTTCAGAGGAAGGCATTTAGGCCTAGGTGGATGTTGGCAAGACTGAAATTTGCTCTTTTTGATGTTGTATTTTGTGCCTGGAGCAACATATGAAGGACCTCACAGGCACCATGTTTCCCTTGGGTGAGAAGCTGGGGACTACTTGTCTCATCCTAACAATTATATTTTTGCTTCAGCGTCCCATGCTCTGCAACTTGAGACCTCATTTGGTGCTGCACTTATTTCCATATTTACATATGTAAGTTGCTGTATTGAAGAGTATTTATGGTGGAGTGGAGACAAATTGTGACTATTGGTGGTCGTGAAGTTAGGTTTGTCTTTCAAGTAACTTGCTGCACTAGAGCCTCAAGCACTGAAAGATATTAGTCATAATATTTGGAAAGTGAGATAAACACTTATGCAATTGTTTTGGGTTCTCCAAAAGTCAGATACAGTGCGAGGCTGGTTTCAGCAAAGGTTTAGGTTGGACCTGTGTGGTTGCATCTGTATTGCCCTGCTTAGAGGAGATCTGAGCTCATTGGTCCAAACCTGTGCTTTAACCACATCCTAGCTTTGCATTAAGACATGACCCACATCCTCCTCTGTCTTCACTGGTTCTCGAGAAAACCAAGTTGTGTGGACTGTGCAGGAGCTGTGTCATGCTCTAAGCAAATCCCTGGACAGTAGTAAGTGTGAGGTATTTCAGCCCTTGGACCATACAGTGATATCCTGCTGGGTGGGTACAGGAGCCTGCTTTATGCCTATGCACACATTCACCTCTGGGACCAGCAAGTGGTTAAGAGTGTGGAAAGAAACCAGTCTGACAGCAACATGATTAGAAAACAAAGCAACTGAAATAGACCCACAGATTTTTCTACGCCCCTACAGAGGAAGTGATTTCTCAGATTTGCATGTGGTGAAAAGGGAAGGGGAATTCCAGAGGTTAAAAGTTTGTTTGTCATGGGCTCTGGAAGGTTATGTTCAGCACAGGTCATGGATTACAAAAGCAAAGGCAATCAAAGTGTTTGTGAAACAGCAAGTACGGGAACTGGCTTAGGTGTGTCGGATCAGCTGAACCGGTGGAAAGGTGCAGGGGCACAGACCTTGCAAAGGTCTCCTTGGGTGGCTTTACAGTTGTGATGGTGCAACTGCTGTGGTCATGATGGCCTCAGCTCGCACACAGGGTCTATGAGGATAGACCAGCTGCTACTGGTTTTGGGCCAACATTGCCTTCAGATCCCTTGGAAAGGGATAGGACTGGGGGGAATGGAGCAAAGCTAGAAATGAATAGACTCAGACTGGATATTAGGAAGAAGTTCTTCGCCATAAGGGTGGTGAGACCCTGGAACAGGTTGCCCAGGAAGGTGGTGGAAGCCCCATCCCTGAAGGTATTCAAGGCCAGGCTGGATGAGGTTCTAGACAGCCTGATCTATGTGAGGTGTCCCTACCCATGGCAGGGGATTGGAACAAGATGATCCTTGTGGTCCCTTCCAACCCTGACTGATTCTATGATTCTAAAGGTTCTGAGAAGGTAATGCCTTTGAATCTGGTCCTGTTGACTTTTATGGTTTCTGGACCACCGCTGAGGACATCAAAAGCTAGAGAGAAACTTCTGGCTAATTTTTCAGACAAAGGAACTCTTCTGATTTGTGTTCTAACATAACAAGCATTAAAATCTCACCAGAACACATAAAAGTGTTGGGAAAGCTGGTGGCTGTACACAGCACATAATAAATAATAATTAAAGAGAGCAATAATTTAGCATTCTCCATGATCTAGCAATATCAGACCAGATCCTCTGCCTGCAGTCAAACAAAAGTCTTCTTTGAGGCTGGTGAGTTGTTTTCTTGGAAAATGCAGAATGTTTTGAGGAGCACAGAGAAATCAGTGTACTTTATTTCCATGTTTATAAGGCTAACACATGTTATAATCCTGTAGGACAACAAGTAATTATTTCAGACAGTGTTATTTTTTGCAGTGATGTTCTTGTTGTATTATGTAGCTCTTCAGAGCCCTGGGAATCACTCCCCTTCACCAAAGAATTTAGTGAGCCTCAAACACATGTTCAGAGACTTTGCTGAATTGGGGGCCTCAGAGTTTGATCTTGCAAATGCTTCCTTCCAGGCATGTTTCTGAACTACCACAAGGCGTTCTTTAGACTTCAGCAAATCTAACCACAGCAGTGAATGCAATGCTTGTCACAAACTGTCTGCAGGATTGGGTCCCACATGGCTGAAAACCATCACCGAACGTTTCGTTTGCAAAGGAAGGGCTGAAGGGGAGTCGTCGGGGGTGGGGTTCCATAGCAATAGGTTTGATAGCAAAGCCCAAGCCAGCATCTTCCTTCAGAGCACAGACCATGCAAGTCACCTTGCTTGCTAGAGGAGAAATACAACAGAGCCTGCAAACACCATCAAGCTTTAGATTTAGAGCTATGAATCACAGAATAATTTAGGTTGAAAGGACTCTCTTGAGGTCTCTGGTCCGAGGAGGGCCAACTTCAAAGTTAGATCCAGTTTCTAAGTTGGAGCACGTTGCTCAGAGTTATGTCCAGCTGTGTTCTGCATATCTCCAAGGATGGAGGCAGCCTGTTTGCAGGTGTCCCTCTGCCTCTCCAGCTCCTTATGCCTTTTAGGATCACAAAGTTTGTGTTCTCGTTTAATCTGGTCCACCCTCCCTTGAATCAATGGCACAAGGCTCTCCAGACACTTTGTGCTAGTGCCTGTAATAAAATTAAACTTTTTTTTTTTTTTTTCCTTCTTGGTTTTGTTTTCCCTCCTCCTTTTCTCTCTAATCAGATAACAGTGGATCAATCTGCTCTGCCATGGGAGGAGGGGTGTGGGGGAAGGAAGGAGGAGGCAGGGAAGAAGACTGTGTGGTCTCACTGTCAGGCTGTCCTGGCCTTCTCTGAACACAAAGCTGGGCAACAGAAACCAGATAAGATTAATAGCATTTTCTTCCTGCAACATGCTGAAGAGTGACAGTGAGATTAATTAATTAATTAATGAGAGCATCTGGCAGCAATCCTTCTTTTAAGTTCTGCAGTATGCAGTACACTCACTCTTCCCCATCCTGAATTGTTTTTGTCTCTACTTATTCCCCCCTTCACGCACACACACTTTGTGTAGCAGATTTTCACCTTCTCTGCCCAGAATTTGATCCCCCAGGGAAAGTTCCACTTTGCCTTGTGGTTTGTAGGAAAGAAGCAGATCAGTCTTGTCCACTGTGACTGCTGCACCCTTCTCCTGCCTCTTGGCTGCTTTGCTTTCACCTTGCTCTTGATTACTTCCAGGAGATGTGATTTTGGTGATTACTGCAGATCCCATCCAAGTTCAAGCTGATGTGTGCTGTGTAAAACAGAGCCCAGTTGTAAGAGTTATGGTCTGCAGTTGTGGGAATCCAGAGCTTTCTAGCACTTGATCCATTCCCACCAGAGAGTTGAGAAATGGGTGTCTAACAAGCAGCTGAGCACCTTGTCCTTGGTGTGCACTCTCCCCCACACATGCATCTAGATAGATGTGAAAAGGAGAGCTGCTTTCATTTGCATTCCTTTTGTTGAGTGTGATGTGCATTATGCATTGATTTAGCTCACCAGTGCTGAAGAAAGAGAAGGATATAATAAAAAAGATGCAGAGATCAATAAAAAGGAAGGGAGGGGGAGAGAAAGTAATATGAAAAGAGATGAGTGAAGACTGATAGACACATTGAATCACAGCTGGTAAGAAGCTTCAGAACTTAGCCTAGATAGAAGGAAGAAGTTTTTACACTCAAAGTAGTGAGACACTGCCTCAGGTTGCCCAGAGAGATGGCAAAGGCCCCATCCCTGGAAAGATTCAAGGTCAGCAACCTGCATGAGTTGCAGATGTCCCTGTTCACTGCAGGGGATTGGACCTTGAAGGTTCCCTTCCAACCCAAACCATTCTGTGACTCTGGTTTTATCAACTCCTAAGCTTGCCTGGTAATTTATGGGGCTTTCAGTCCCATTTTATTGATGTTATTGCTACACCTTCTCTGCTTACGAGGGACCCTTTACTAAAGCCTTTTACAGCAAAACAGAGCAGCATTTCTGCTGCCTTCCACATATGAGTGTCCCACTGAAGGACATGTGAAGACACATGTCTGCCCAATATGGTTTGTTGGAGCAAGGCCTCAGGGATGTAAAATACAAAGCAAAGGCACAGAGGAGAGGAGCAGAGAAGATAAATGTGTCTAGCTCTTGAACTCACCACGTTCCCAGCATGCTTGAAGCAATAGTTGCCGGTGCTTGCTCTGGGAGAAGTTTGATTTTAATTTGACAATGATCCTTAAACACCTCTTCTTTGGCTCCTGCTTGGCCTCAAATGTTTTTTTTTGCTGCCTCAGAAATCTGGATCTGTCCTTCTCCTCCTCAGAGGCCTCTCCCTCCAGCTGTGAGCCTTACCTTTGTGGGAGCTCTATCCTTTACCTCTCCCATTATCCATAAATTAAGCATAGCACTTTCCCCTAATCTTATTGTTTGGCGGGCTGCATTGCATTCAGGGAAATGATTAATATTCATGAGCTTGCTATCTCTGTTTGGTGCATAATCCTCTGGGGAAATTGCAGTGTTAAATGAGTGACACAAACCTAATTTTATATGTCTTTTCTTTCCTTTCTTTCTTCTTCCCTTTTTTTTTTTTTTTTTCCCCTTCCCTTTCTGACAGAGGAGTAATGTGCTTAAAATAAATTGATGGATGACCATCCATATTCATTGTGGGCATGCTTTGAGAGCACGCCTGGCTCCCATCCTCACCCCCTCCCTCCCTCATACCCCTGCACAGGGACAGGGCTTTGACTGCCCAAACTGTGGCCCCATGCAGCAGCGAATGGCGATTTCGCCGCCTTTCACCGACGCTAAATAGGGTCTTGGCTGACCCTGCCGAGGGCTTTCAGTAGAACAACAGCATGGGAGAAACCAAGCCACCTTGCAAGAGAAACTCAGCATCTCACAGGGCATCAATAAGACTAAAGCATTGACCAAGGAGCTTGGGAAAGAGTATTGCTGTTGATAAAGAAGCTGAAGTTCTATAGCAGAATTTCATAGCAAATAGCAATGAGTTTGCTGACCGGGGCTATTCAGATGTTGTTTGTGTGAATCCTTCAGCTTAAGGCAAATACTTTGAAGCTGACTGTTTCCTGCAGCTCATGGGAATGTGGCTACATGTTCTAAAATGTCTGAGCACCCATTTGGCAAGTCAGTAATCACAACATCGTTGTGAAGTCTCTTAAAGTGATTTTCAGACTGTCATCATTAATAGTGCAATCTTAGCTGAGCCAGCTGAGCCACAGAGCAGAGAGAGCAGGCATCTCAGGCAGCAAAATACAAAGGACAGATACTTTATTGTGGGGGAGAATGTGGGCTGCAGTGGTATTTGCCTGCATTTTTTCCCTAGGCCAGTGACTCCAGCCCAGCCCAATCCAGCTTTGGTTTTTAGGACACAGCTACAATGAGAGGAGAGCCCAGCAGAAGAATTACTGCCTTGCTTGTTACATCCCTCACACATTACTCTTTGTGGATCAGAGAGGCTTCCATGGCTGGTCATACTTCCCTCCTTAAAGCATCCTCTGTGACTCAACAGCAACTTGCTGTGTTTAGAGGTCGATGCTGAGCAGAAGACCTTCCTTTGCAATAGCATGCAACCACATCCACAAACAAGCACCTTGTTTTCCTTGGTGAACCACTGGGGTTTTTTTTTTTCTCCAGGGCTTCTTCCCAGCAGCCCAAGCAAGTTGGCCTGGGAAGGTGTTGGGAAGAGCCCCACTGTCCAGTCTTCCTGTAGCCACAGCATTGCTGCCCTGAGTGACACAGACCTCAACATATCCTTCAAATAGTCTCCAAGCTTAACTGATAAATCTGTGTAAGTCTGAGGAAATACCCAAATATTCTCAGCACCACTTTTCTGATTTATTCAACCACCCAGGCAAGCGAAACAAGGTTAAGTGAGAAGAGTGTGCATGTAGCAGTGCTTTTAGAGCATGCTGGCTGCCCAGGGCTGGATGAAGGCCACCTTGGCTTCTGTTGGCTAGCTGCAGAGCAGATAAGGTCTTACTACCACTACCAGTGATGGAAAATATCCTTTTGCTGAAGTGACAAAGGCTCATGTTCTTGGAGGTGAACTATCAAATTTCAGTGCTGGGCTCTGGGAGGGAGTTGTAATTGTATCTGTCTGCAGCGTGCAGATCAATTGTATAATTATTGCGCTCCAACCACTCCATCATACCGATGAGCTGAGCCACGCCAGACAAAGGACCAGCCCAGGAATGCATTTCCATGGAGCAGCTGAATTTCCAGGGAGCAGTGCTCCACAAATGCACGATGCCTGCCCGCTCGGGTCAGGAGATGCTCAGACACCATTGTCATATTGCACGGAAAAAAGCCTCCTGCGAGGCCCCTGGATGTTCCACAGCAGATTGCAACACTACGTTGCCTTCGTTTCCAAGGTGTCTGGTTTATTTCATTGGAGGAAAATGTCACAGTTTATTGATATGCAACTTCACTGGGAAAGGTCTGCCCAAGCTCTCCGTAATGGTTTTCCTCTTTTCAAATCGGAACATCCAGGAAGGAAAAATAACTCTCAAATATTTTACCGTAGCAGGAAATATCTCTGCCTCTGGCTTCTTCAATATTAAAGAAGAGATTAGCAGATATCCTGGAAGCAGGCCATGTTATTCACTCTTTTCCCACTGAAGCCAAAGGTGAAACTCCCATAGAAATAAATGGAGCAGGTTCTGCGATCGCTCAGCTGCTGGGTCCCTGCGATCTGCAGTGCAATCATTTCTCCTTTTGGGATAGGAACCTCTGGATAAGTTTCCTCTCCTGTGTGAACAGAAACAGCAGCGCTGGAGATGCTGATGAGGTGACGTGGTGGTAAAATCCAGCTTCTGCAGAAGCTGCTGACTTTGGTCAGCCTTTGAGTTGGCCCTTGCTGTGTCTGCACACCTCTAGACAGCCTGTTCAGGGGTTAAAATGTGAAACTTTCTCTGTTCCAGGAATTTGTTACTCTGAGACAATGCTTCTGCCTTTTTTGTGTCCCCCTCTTCCCCTTTTTATTTTCATGGGTGTTTTTTTTTTTTATTTCGGACACAGAGTTATGTGGCATGAAGCTTGTTATAGTTGGAAACATCCCTAAGTAAACAGCTGAGCTTAAAAATACTCCTTTTTTTATTATTATTTTTGTCTAGCCTTTAAGAAAAAAATAGTAGTTATTGCACAAAAGAAGACTATGCTGATGCCAGTCACTGTGATGGAGCTGAAAACAGGAAGCTGTCCCCAGTGTCTGTCCCCAGCACTTTTTGACTGTGTGGCTCAGACATGAAGAGCCTGGTCAGAGGATGTGCCCTTTGCCATGAATTGGATCTCTTTATCTCTCTGATGTTTTTTAATGAGGTGGAAGGCTGCTTTCCTCAGAGAAGTGTCTCTCCTGCATGTCTGTACTAGGCTTCATTCATTTCCCTGGTGATGTTCTAGCCTTGCATCAAACAGGTACCTGGGGTGAGGACTTACCTGCTCATCCAGGTCTGGTAGGTGCACCCAGGTGCTCCCCAAATCCTCTGCTTTACCCTATGCATCCTGTCATGTCTAAACCTCTGAAGAAGGAGGTTTATGTCAGTACAAAAGGCTGCCTTGCACTGGTCTTGGGCAGCTTACCAAGCAAGGAGAGATGGATTTTCTGGTGCAACACAGAACACCAACACCATTCTCAGTCTTGAGTCAGTTTTTCAGGCTGCTCAGAGAGGTTGTAGAGCCTCTTTCTCTAGAGACTTTCAAAACCCATCTGGATGAGTTCCTGTATGCCCTGTCCTAGGTGAACCTGCTTTGACAGGGGTTGGACTGGATGATCTCCAGAGGTCCCTTCCAATCCCTGTCATGCTATGATTCTATGAACTGCAGCAGTAAGCAGGCCAGGTGTTGCCTCTCTGTTTCCCCAACAAATCCCTCTGCTCAAGGTTGACAGCAGCTGTGGAGCATCCAGGGATACCCAGATGTCAGAGAAATCTTTGCAGAAGCAGAGACCTCTTCCCAAAGCAAGGGCAAGAGAGGAACTTAGACTTGACCCCAAGATTTTTATGCTTTGTCAGGGGAAAAGGAGCTCAGGCTGCCTGAATGAGTAGATGTTCCCCAAATTCAGTTCAGGATCCTTCAGCACCTACTTCCAGGTGCTCTGCCTGCAGACACTTCAGTGCTGGAGATTTACACTGCATTCCCAGGCAACTGATTTCTAAGTTTTTAAGTCATTTTTTCTTGAGGACAAATCAGATTTCCTTCATGGTCCTTTCTTCCATATCTAACTTTGAAGTGAGAAGTTCACAGCATTGATTAGCATAGTCCATCACTATGACCTTTACCAGGCCTTGGGAGCCTATAGACCTCTGTGGAGACAACAGTTAGCTCCTATTACAAAGGCTCTGGATGCATTTCATGCCAGAGCAACTGAAGGGAGAAAGGAAAAGGCATTTTGCATCGTTAATAGAAATAGAGATGTTTGCTACTGCTTCCTAGAAATCTGCCACTCCTGACACTGCCCTGCCCAGCTTTGAGCATGTAGGACTCTGGATTCACACTACTCTGGAAAGAGAAGCAGCCTGTTAGTTTTCATTTTGTGAGAGCAAAAGTAGGAAGAAACAATTTGTCATTCTTCAGTTTGCTTGTGAAAATGTAAAGCCCAGCCTGTAAGCTACCAAGCATCCAAGACCATGAAAGAATCAGGAGTCAGAACTGGTGCTCAGTATCTGTGGAAGGAAGAGCCTATGCTTGGTTTTGGCAGCCCATGCAGAGATGCACCACGTTTGGCTGCTATAGATTGACCATAGAGTTACAGAATAGAATCACAGAATCCTTTTGATCAGAAGAGACCTTTAAAATTGTAAAGTCAATCCAGCACAGCCAAGTTTGCCCTCAACCTCCTTTTCTCCAGGCAGAACAACTGCAGTTCCCTCATCCACTCCTCAGGAAGCTTGTGCTCTAGACCCTTCACCAGCTTTCTTGCTGTTTTTTGGACCTACTCCAAATGATATCCTTGTCAGTTCACTTCACCTGACTCTGGGAAGGATTTAAAGAAGTCCTTCTCTTTACCATCACTCATAAAGAGGAAGCATGAAAGATCTTCCTCTCTTACCAATGCAGAATCACAGAATTAACCAGGTTGGAAAAGACCCTTGAGATCATCGAGTCCAACCCATCACCCAGCCCCTGCAATTAACCAAACCATGGCACCAAGTGCATTGCATACTTGAGGGTGCTGTGGCAATAGCAGGACTCGCACACCTTCCTTGAAAGAAGAGTGGGGTTGCAAAGCCACTTTTGGCACCATTTCTCAGCCAGCAGGTACCTGATCTCTCAGCCTTTGTGCACAGAGCCATCCAGGCAGTGAAGCCACACAGGGCAGGGTGCAGGGACTCTGCAGGACCTGCTCAGCAGGGCTCATGACAGCGCAGTTCAGCAAGACTTTGTTAATCACTGAGGCAGTCTCCATTTAATTCAGACATCTCCATCTCTCCATTCGGTTCCTCCCTTGGGTTTTGCAGACTCTGAGCAGACAGATTTATTGGGGTCTTAAGCATAATCAGGAACAAATTAGCCTCTGTTAGGATCACACACTGGCCTGGATCTCAGCTATTCAAAGGCTGCCTTCCCATCCATGTGAGTATGAATTAAGTCATTGGACTAGAGTAGAGCTTGAGTATTTTTTTATCCCAAACACATGATCTTATCAGAAGCCCATTACGTTTATCATCACATTAGGAGGGAACATTTGGAGCCAGTGCAGGAGGATGTGGCTATATAAATGTTGTGCTTACTTCAGTGCTGGTCATGAGCATAAGTCAGAGCTTCAGGAAGGCCAGGGGAACACTCACTGAATGCACACACCTAAAATTAGGCTGTGAGGGCTGGAATGTGTGTCTGCATCAGTGGGGTGGCTGCACTGGGGCCGTGTAAAGAGGGCACACAGGAGGTTATGTGTCAGAGCTGCTGTCAGCGTGGGGGTGTTGCCGTGTTGCACTTGGGCTGTGTATCTGACTCTGCATATGTTCACAGGCTGGAGGTTGGGTCTTCTTAATATGGGAGCTATTTTCCTTGCTTTTCCCCCCCACTTTTCCAGAATTAAGCCCCTTTTCATAAAATGACAAATGCTTCTTTCAAAAATACACATTTGCCTCTGTTTGGGATTTGGTTTTGAGGATTTTTGATTGCTGACCACAATCTTTCCAGGACTGAATATTTCTCAGAGGTTTCTGCTGAGACTCTCTCTCAAAGTGGGACATAGTGCTCCGAGGTGGGTGAGCTGCTTAGCTTCATCCTGCTGTTCTTGGGTTCAGCAGAGAGGAGCTGAACAAGAGATGCAGAAGGAGAAGATGAGGGAAACAAGAGTTTATCTCCGTGGCCATCAGAGTCCCCACTCTGCCCTTTCCTTGAGCTGGCCAGGCACAAACACGAATAATCCTTCAGAGAATCAAGGTATATTCCAGGGATGTCCAAAGTGGGGCTCTTGGGGCATGTAGAGTTCATGAGCAGTTCAAGTACATGTTCCCAGTTGGGTCAGTACCAGATAAGGAATGACCTTATCTGATATTGGTGGTGCTGGCATTAGGGCAGTTGGACAATCAGCCATGGGAGGAGGCAAGAAAGTGAGGGGATGGGGCCAATACTGCCGAGCTGCCTTAGGGCCCATCTGCACATCCACCAAGCCTCCTCCCATTGTGGAGTAATGGGACCCCCCCAGGGAGTCATTGTCATCTCTTGTCTGTGGAGTAGTCTCCCAAGCCCTCCTCCCTTCAAGCTCTTCGAGGTGTGTGGTATATGTTTGGTAGCTCCCAGCCATATGAAGATTTTAAGATGTGACAAGAAGGGTCAAGAAGTTTGTCCACCCTGGGAATATTTGCTCAGACAGAGGGCTGCACTCAGCTGAACAGCTTCCAGATTCATGCTGGTTCTTTTCACCAGCTTGGAGCACTGGCCCAGCAGATACACAGTTCCTCAGTCCTCAGAGGTCATGATGAAATGAAACCATAATGACATTCTTCCCTGATAGACTTCTATGTTCTTTCAAAGTCACATTCTCATGAGGACCTGGAATTTTGCTCAGGGGATTGGGAGGAAGGGAGGGAAAAGGAGTGAAAGTCATTAAATAATTGAATTGCAATAAACTGATTTTTTTTTTTTTTTTTAATTTCTGGCTCCTGGTGGTATTTCACTGTGTAAACTCAGAGGTAAAATAAACAAGGGATTTAGTAGTTTGGAAATAGCTCAAAATTGAGCAGCCGCTGGATTTTCTGACACCTAACTTGAGTTAGTCCAATGCTACCAACAGGACCTTTCCTTGGGGATCTCTTCCATCAGTCCAGCTAGCAGCTCTGGCTAATTTCCTACCTTTTTTCCTTTTTTTTTTTTTTTTTTTTTCCTCTTCTCTCTTTTTTTTTCAGCAGGCTTATTTGCCAGACAGAAATACAACAGGCTGTCAGAACTGGATACCTCTGGGGACTGGCAATGATAATACAATACAAAATAGGATACCAACAGGTCAAAGGTTTCCATTTCACAGAGTACTCTAATGACTGAAAGTCATTATTGCTATGCAGTCTGTTTGAAAAGAGTGGATGGATCTTAGTTCAGTTTTTAATGGGCCAGTGTTACAGAAACAACCTCAAAAATTTGGCATCTTTGTTGGCAGTCTCATTAGTGAAGCCACAGAATAAATGGACAAGGATAATAAAGTCTTCTGCTGCTTTTGATCCTTTCAGGTCAGATCTGAGCCCTGTTGGTTGGAGCCATGTGTGTATGTGGTGAGCTTACCCTCACGCTATGCATATTGTGGATTCTCTGTGAATATCCAGGTCTGTTTGGCCCTTTGGTCACTACAACTGTGAACTTGGCATGTTTCACCAGCCCTGCATTCACAGTTGCTGCTGTTGTTGTTTTGAAGGAAAAAAAACATTGTAGAGCAGACCTTCTGCTGGTGTTTTTCTGTCTGAGCTGGTGGACTTTGGCCAACACCCACATTGCTTCTCTGTGTGTTTGCTATCTCTGCTTTCTTCTGTCCATCCTTTTACATGGGGATGGATGAAAATAAACAGAAACCCCTTACATTAGGAAATATCTTGGGAGAATTGCCCAATACAAAAGTTGATTTTGTTGCTTGGTGTTTCTAAAATCACTTTGCCATTGTTAAGGAGTGACCAACAACACTTTCACTTCCCAGGGTCCTGTTCCAGCAGATACATGGCAACTGATGTTACCAGGTCCTAGGAACTAGATTGCAGATATGTGTAGCCAGTCCTTTGTGATTTCTCTTCTCTGCTTTCTCCTGGCAGATGAACCCAGCAGGTGCTATTTCCATGATGGTGATGGAGTATGTGAGGAATTTGAGCAAATGACCAGCATCAAAGACTGTGGTGTTTACACTCCCAAAGGCTTCCTCGATCAGTGGGCTTCCAACGTCTCCGTCTCACATCACAGTGACCAGCAGTGTCCAGGATGGGTGGTCATTGGTCAGCCAGCAGCAACCCAGGTAAGGAAAACTTACTGCCTTTCCTGTACTGGGAAGTCCAGCAAGGAGCAATGTTCATGAGCATAGCAGGATGGTCAGCATTCATGTGTCATCTTACTCTTGCCTGTTAGCTTGCTGCTTCACCAAGGAAGGCCCTTGGCAGCAGTTTCCCTCTTTCTGAGCCTGATGATTAGAGATGAGTTGAAATTCAGTTCCTATCATGCAACTGAAAACTGGTTTAGGTTGTGGCCTGTTTGATCCAAAAAGCTGTGGAGTCACCTCAACTCTTATCACCTAAATACTAGACTTACATCACCTAAAGGGCTATCCAGGCTCTCTGCAGCTAGCACAGGCTATCTTGTAAGGATGGGTTCTGAAGGCCAGTGCTGAATAATACAATAGAGTGTTCTTTCTTTAACAGTTTTGTGTTTTCTGTCTCCCAGTATCATAAAAGCACTCTATTGTTCTATTCTGAGAAAGGTCCTGTCCATTCCCAAAGTCATTCATCAGCTTTAACCCCTCTCCCACATGTCTCCTTTGTAACATAAACAGCTCCAGTTACCATAACTTTACCTTTTGTCTCCCTGAATTAGATCCAAATGAGTTCAAAAAGGCTGTCCAGCGTGCAGCAGCTCAGATGTAAGCTGACTCAGAAAAGCCCACACTGGTTGTCACAGGGTCATCATACAGAGGAGCTGCCTTGTGTGTTCCACCATCAGCTAGAGACAGAGCAGTGGGTTAGGTGAACTTATGGTTTGACGTAGCTAAGTTGATCTTCTGGTCTGATTGTCTGAGAGGTGCCTGGAGTGGGCAGTGTGAAGGAATGCTGTGTCACAGATACAACAAGCAGATTTTCCTGTGAATAGTAAAGGCTAAGCACTTCCAGTTGGCTTGCAGGAGAAAGCATCTTTGTCCAGAAGACTTGGCCTTGTTCACATTGCACAAGTCTGTAACAAATTAATGACCAGGTCAGTATTAAATGTACAAAGCATGGTCAGCTGGCACAGTACCAGGACAGAATCCTGAGCCCAGTGTTGCCTTTTTGTCACAGTCTCATTTATTATTTCACACTGTAAAAGGAACTTTCCTCTGGATCCCTACCAGTGCCTTCGTAACTCCTTTCTCATTGTAGCTCCCTGTGAGGTAGTACAGTCCCAAGGCCACTCTCTCCAGTTCAGGTGCTGCTTTGTGTGACTGTCCCCCAGCACTCTCCCTGTGCAAAGGCTCTGGAGAGCTGCCCTGGTTTTCTCCTGATGCACTGGTAGGAAGCAACCATGCTGTGCAGTAGGTAACATATGGTCCCATGGTGGAACAGACACCACCAGGCACACACACACAGCAGAAAGCCCTGCTGTGTAGCTACAGCTCAGGCGTGTTTGTTGTACCCAGATGAGACAAAGTTGTCACAGCCTTGTTAAAAAAAAACAAGAGGGGAAAAACAAAAAAAGAGGGGGGAAAAAAAAGGTTGTTTTATTTATAGACAGAGCCACTAGCATATCACACACTGGCAGAGTGAATGGGAACATGCCTCCTGTTATTGCCTGGCCCCTGGGGAGATAACAGTGTGCTATTTACTTCCAGCAAAAGGAATTTTTGCTTTAGCTCAGCTGGTCCCATTACACAAGTTGGAGTGCATGGGGTTCATTGACCTTTTTAATCATATATGTTGAGAAAGTCTTTGTTTTCCCAAAGAACAAGAGAGCCTCATGGGCTTGTGAAAGCACCTGACTTGTCACTCCAGAGAGGTGAGGTGGGGCAGCAGGTCATCAGTCTGTTAGCCAGCGGAGATGAAAATTAACCTAAGATCTCCTCTAATCACTGCCTGTAATGATCACTGGTGTGTAAACATGTTTGGCTTCATTATCTGCACAAGCATTGAGCCTTTGGGGGGTTTTGTATTGATGAAAGGAGCACCTTTCCTCATCCAGATAGCTTTCAGAGTAGGTTGTGTGCTTGTTGGTGTTGTGCAAACTTTTCGTGTTGTTGCTGGGTAGTTTCCTGATTAATCAGAGTGGTATTTGCATTGGCTTCTCATCAAGAATGCCATGAAAGATATGTTTGAGTGTAGTGCACAGCAACATACAGAATACATAAGCTGCCTGTTTGTTAGCCATCCCCATTCCTTGCCATTGCTCCAGCCCTTTCCAGGTTCTTTAAAGCATTTTAAGCATCTCCTTCATGATTTAAATTGTTTCTCAGCCTTACATGTCTCAGCATCTGTTTCTCTACGTGACATTGATAGCTTTGCCTAGGCATCTGTAGGCATCACAGCTTGGTTTGTTATTGTGGGATTTCTCAGCAATCTCTGCCTGCATGCACTTGTTTGCTGATGGAGGATTGCTTATGATGAGAGGAAATGGCCTCAAGTTGCACCAGGGGAGGTTTGGGTTGGACATGAGGAACAATTTCTTCCCTAAAAGGGTTGTCAAGCTCTGGGACAGGTTGCACAGGGCAGTGGTAGAGTCCCCATCCCTGGCAGGGTTTCAAAGCCATGGAGATGTGGTGCAGACGGGCATGGTTTTGGTGGTGAGACCCTGGAACAGGTTGCCCAGGGAGGTGGTGGAAGCCCCATCCCTGGAGGTGTTTAAGGCCAGGCTGGATGAGGCTCTGGCCAGCCTGATCTAGTGTGAGGTGTCCCTGCCCATGGCAGGGGGGTTGGAACTAGATGATCCTTGTGGTCCCTTCCAACCCTGTCTGATTCTATGATCCTATGTTTTAGTGGTGACCTGGCAGTGCTGGGTTGATGATCTTAAAGGTCTCTTCCAGCCAAAATGATTCTGTGATTCTGTGAGCACGAGCCAGAGAACATTTTCTTGTTATTGTAGTCCTGGAACTGACCTCCCCACACCCATTTGCTCAGTTCACCCAAGACACTGCCCACTCCTGCAGAGTTGGTTACTCCTTAGAAGTAGGTGCCACGCTCACTTTGAGATAGACCTTATGTGCTGGCTCCTTACTGCTGAATGACAACATACTAAGGGAGGGGGGAGAAAAAAAGTTCACAGTGTAAGATTTGTTTTGCACAACAAAATGCTTGCAAAGAACGATGCAGTCTTGGCGAAGAGACACACGTTTGAAAAATGGAAAGGTC
>WBNM01026920.1:161046-242537 GCA_013399055.1 Ramphastos sulfuratus
CCCCTCCTTTCAGCAGTCTTTCTTTCTACAGAGGCAAGGCTGATAGACAGCCACTTCTACTTTCCTGGCAGCCACCCTTCAGTGGTGATTAAGAAGTATTCTCAGCGCTCACAGCATCATATTTGGAGCCAAAGAGGACCAGTCAGCAGCAGTGCAGCAGTCCGGAAATGCGAGCACCATGCAGGGCGTTTATTCTGTTTGATTTCTAACCTGACATCCTCCACAGATCTCCAAGTAGATGCTGCTCAGTACCTGTGGTCAGCTGCAGGAGGCATTCAGCAGTTAGGGTTTGGCACACTCTTGGGCTGCTCTGTTCCCTGCTGCTCCTTGCTGTGGGTTTGTAAACAGCCTCTCCTTGCCATCCAGGGCGTGTGAAATACTATCAGTGTTGATGTGCTGGTTTTGCAGGGGTTTCTACATCACTGTTTATTTCTCAGGGCCTTTCTTATGCTAAAGATTATTGATGCTAGCATTAAGTCATCAGCTGGTGTGTGCTGGTAAATACAACAGAAAGGCAGTAGCACTGGGCAGATCTCTGCCAGCTGAAGGATGGATCTAGCAGGTATAGACAGACAGACAAAGGCTGCTTCGGCTGATCTGGCTGTGAATGGCTGCAAGTTATCCTGTACTGGAAGTCCCTAGGGACTTATTTCCCTGTCTGGGTTGTACCCAGCTAGGGTCAACATCTTGAAGGGGTAGGATGTGGCCTCCTGACACCAAGTTAAGCACACCTGACATGACAAGATATGAGTATAAAAAGCCAGCTCCAGGTCTACCCATACAATCTCTGCTGTGTTGTCACTGGTGAAGCTGCATCGGGGGGAGTCTTAAGCAGGAATATGCTGTGTGGATCATGTCACTGTGAAAGGTCACTGTCCTGTAGAGTTCAAGAAAGCAGGGTCTTGCAGTGACCTTAGTGAACTCAGTCTCTGTGCTCTCACTGCACACCAATTCTGTTTTGCCACTGTTTACACTGGGTGAGTGTTGTAGGTTCTATGTTTGTGTCTCCTGCTAGGGTAGGTTGTACTCATCAGGAAAGGTTTGGATACTTTGCTAAAGTGTCTTTCCTCTACACTACAGACATGCCTTGGGAGACCGCTTCTGACAGTCCTGCTTCAGAAGGGTTGCTCCATGGCTTGGGTGAGAGGAGCAGAGGCAGACAGGTGCAGACCAACCACAGCTGGCTGGAGATGCCATTTCTCCTTTCCTCTTGTTGGTGGCAATCCTGCTCTTGGAGAACTGATTCATCTGGCACTTGCCTTTGGGCATTTATAATGGAAAGTTATGAAAAGGGACTAACAGATCTTTAGGTGCCATATTTCTGACCTTGTTACTGCTGTCACAGCTCAAGCCTTGGAAGCTGGTGTGTGCCTTGGTGAGTTAGAGGGCCAGTCTCCCAGCAGATGTCTTTCATTGCATTTCCTCTCAGTTGTGCAGAAGTAGTTTAAACCAAGTAACTGTACACACATAAGCATACAGATATTTTTTTCTCTCTCTCTGTGCCATTGTTTGAGCTCAGTTTTCCCCTGTATGGAAAAAGCTGCACAGTTGGGCATAGTTAACCATCAGGGACTCTTTCCCAAGGCTGCTGGGCACAGACACATCCCGAGATTCGTTCTCATTCCCAGACTGATGAACACACCCTGTTCTTCTCTGGGTACCCCACAGGGGCAGCTATGGAGTAAGAAGTTGTGGAAGAGGATTCTTATTACATACTTCCCACAAACAGAGGCCCCCTCCTGCCCCTAGTACAGTTCCCACAATTGCAGTCATCCAAACTCACTGCAACGAACCTATTCTTCCACCAGCAGCAGAAACAGGTCTAGAATCTCAGTGCGTCCAAAACTGCCCACAAAAGGAGACAGGAGCACAAAAATATCCTGAATACTAGAAGAAATAATGTGGTAGATCAAGGGCTCCAAGAGTGGTAAGCAAATACTGCTAGAAAACTGAAGAGAAAGATGATGAAGTTCTCTGCCACGCGGTTTTATTCCCTCTAATAAATATAAGGCTGAAGATAATTCCCCACAGATCCAGCAAAGCCAACAAACAGAGTAATCTTGAACAGGAGTGGGGAAAGAGGAAACCTGCAACTTTTAATGGAGAAGCCATTCCTTTCCTTTGGGGTGATCTTGCTGAGAAGAGGGAGGGTGTCTGTCTGTCGGCTCTGCAAGTGGCCCTTTTTGAACTTCCCAGTTCACAGCCAAGTCCTGTTGCTCTCCAGTGGTAAGAGTTTTGTTGTGGTTGGAGGGATACAAAAATCTCCGTTTTTAATAAGATGATTTGCTTTGCAAATGTCTTTGTTATTTATAGTTGAGCCAGGCTTTGAACTGCTAATGTCTGGAGGATGAGGGCAGAATCCCACTAAGAAAAAACCATTAATGGAGGAACCATGAGTGATCAGAGAGCAGTTCTGGAAAAAGATGAACTGGACAATGCGGTGGCTGACGCAAGAGAAGTGGAGGTTTGCTGTACATGTCTGAGCCGATTTCCAGTACTGGCTGATCCACCAAAAGGCTTCACCTTAGGTTACAGAGTCTCCAAGTCTAAAGTTAGTTCAAGAGGGTCCAAAACTTTGTTGTTATCTGAGCCTTCCCCTGGATGCTACAGACCAGCCAATTTGGTCTTTTGCCTAAAGGCTGGAGAGCTGCGTCATGAGCCTGGCCCTGACCATCAGGCAAATTCAGGCTGGAATGCTCCTTCCCTGGCTTAAATGATGATGTTTTAAATGTGTTTGGTTTTTCTTTTTTTTCCAATGTAGAGGGATTAATTAAGCCTTATCACAGCCACACTGCTTGATTTCTGTTTCATTTAATAGAGGTGGAAACTGGAGCACAGAAAGGTAAAGCTATTGTTTGAGGATTAAACCGCAGTATCCTTCAGAGACATTGCAGGGACTGGGCAGTATCAAGCCCTGACCTCCCCAAGCCTAAGAAGTTCAGGACATCTTGAAAGAGAAATATGCATGTATTGGATAAATGGAAAACTGTTCAGGGCCTGCTGAGAGTCACTGTCTGGAAGCAGAGACCTGGAAGGGGTTTGGGGTCATTCAATCTGCATTTTAGCTCTGTCAGCCACCTCACGTCATCCTGTTTGTGAATTAATCAGTCTTTACCCTAGCACAGATTGGCTGTTTGTTCCCAGTACAAAAGGACTGGAAAACTGTCCCACCAACTCCTTCCTTTAAGAGCTGGAAACCTTGTTTCCCACATGTCTTTTGGACAAAGATGGATTTTGCCAAAGGAACTCCACTGGTCCTCAGTCCCATGTTTGTGCTACTGCTTTGGCTCCTTGGAGGAGGTTGACCATGTGAAAGGTCCACACCAAGGTGATGCTGCAAAGATGTGTGCTAACATAAGTGCTGTGGCTCCTGTTCAGGAATGAGAACAGTGTTCAGGGGAGGTCCCTAACACAAATAAAATGTGAAATTGGATTTCTAGGTAGGCTGGCTCAAAAAAAGATCAATTGCAGAGAGGTGGATGAGAAAGAGCATTACATTACCCTTGAAGTTGATCCAGAGCTGGCTGGAGAAATGGGGGTGCTGCCTATCACCTTGTTGCCTGCTCCCTGCTAGAATAGACAGTGATTCCCTGCCTCTCTCCCTCCATCCCCATGGCTTCCAGTGCTCCTCTGCTCCTGGCTGCCGTAAACCAGCAGACCTCATGTCTGGTGTTATAGCCTCTGGCCGATATGTGTAAGGGGAGGACAGAGAGAACACAATGAGATGTCAGAGGAGATTCCAAGCAATTTTGCCAAACACTCAGGGGATATTTTTTCTTTCCACTCCCCTCCCCCCTTAGTTTTTAGAATAATTTTTCAAGAGCACATATGCAAGTCATCTAAGGGAAACAGAACAGTCAGTACCAGGGGCTGGTACACTGTGTTCCCTTTGTGCACTGTAGAGAAAATAGATAAAAGAAACAAAGGATGATGCAGAGAGCAAAGCAGCCATCAGTACTCTCAGAGAGGTTCAGTCTGACCTTTTCAGAGATGAAGGTCAAACCAAAAATCCTCAGGTGCAGGAAATTGGTCCCATCTTCCTAGGACCAGGAGACGTTTACCGCTAACGAAATGAGCGCAGGATTCCGTGCCATTTGTTGTTGCTAGAGGCAAGAAGAAAGGCAAGAAAGGAATATTGTCTTGGATAATGACGATTATGTGCTCCTTTAGGAAGTAACTTCCCATTTTACGATCCTCTCTGCTGTACCCTCAGCCACCCACCCAGATTACAGGCGGCAACAGAACCCAACCGGGACCCCCCGCCCCTGCCCCCGGCTTCAGCAAGCTGGGAAGCCGGACCCCACAACCGCGGCGGTGCTCGTTAGCATGCAATCTTCTGAAAGGAGACCCCTCCTCCTCGGCCCTTGCCCCTCAACCTGCCAGTTTCTCTGTCTGCTCTTGCTGCTGACAAGCCTTTAGATGCAGAGCATGTCCAGCCGCAAGCGTGGGATAGCTCTCCTGCATCCCATCCGGGTTGTTTGTCTTGGGTCCCTCTCCATTCAGAGCAGAGTGATTTTGCATAAATGCAGCCACACATCTGCTTTGTTGTGCCTGAAGGGTCCCCGGCGTTTCTCATCCCACCCCCGCCCCTGCCCTCTTCTCCCCTGGCATGTAGCTTCACCAGCTTTTGGGTGATTTTCCTGTGCAATAGCAAATAAACCTGCCTGAAGCAGTGCCAGTTGATCAAGAGCAGTAAAAAATACCCAGTCGATTATTTGGGGTAGATTAAAACAAGTGTTGGAAAGGAGGGGATGGAAGTGGGTGCAAGAGTGAAGTTTAATGGCCTCTACCATGTAATTTGGTTTCGTGTTCTGCACAAGAAAACATGTAAAATATGTAAACAGAGCTCTCCAGGGTTGTAATGGAGCTACAAAGCCACAGATACACAGGCAGGCAGGGTGCTGTTCCTGAGCAGAACAGAATGCCATCCCCAAAACCACACAGTCATTTCTTTAAGCTGAAAGTAAACTTTCTCATACCAGGAGCAAAGAATTTGGTTTTTTTTTTTTCTTTTAAATGTGTGATGGTCTGCACTACTTGTTCAGAGCTCTGTAGTCTTAGCCCACATTTCCATGAGAGGCCTTCTGTTGTGAATGCCTGTGAATTTTAGGGTGTTCATCTTGAGATGTCTCTAAAAGGCATGGTTTCTGGAGGATGGGGATTGCCCACCACTGTCCTGAAGGCCTTGTGTCAACCACTCTGTTCCCACCTGCAATTAAGTGTTTGCTCTGTAAAGTAATCAAATGAAGTTCAGAACTGTTTGGGTACTCTTGAGCTGCTCTAAATGTCTCCTGAATTGTGCTGCCTTAGTTGGAGCTGTAACTGTTGAGGAACCCCAAATCCATGCTGACGCTGCCTGTAGAGGTGCAAGCTCACTGTTTCCTCTGCAGTCATTGCAGTGGTGAGTCTGACAGCACAGCTCGATTCACCTCTTTGGTAAGGGGGCTCAGCTCCTTCTGCAATCAGCAAGAGTTTGCCCTGGGTCTAGGTTTGCACCATCACCTCAGAGTCCAGCTGCAAACCATAATATGTGCCAGGAGATGGGTGTTTGCAGGATCAATGCTGTTATCTGTCTGTGCATGTAGCTGCTCACCGGGAGAAGCCCATCAAGTTCTGCTTAGCCACTTGGTCACTGGGCCAAATTCCTGACACTCAGCCCTTTGAGCATTGTTCCATTTTCTGCTAGTTAAACACTTGCACCATTGCTTTCAGAGAAGGCAGCTCTCTTTCCAGAGAGCAGAAGCTGAAGCACAGGGTAGAGGTGACCTTCTGCAACCTGCTGTAGGTAAATCTGCTTTACCAGGAGGGTTGGACTAGATGATCTCCAGAGATCTCTTTCAACCCCTTACCAATCTTTGATTCTGTAATTCTTTCCTCCACTTTCCATCCAAATATCTCTGATAAATCTTCCCTTACAGCAGAGCAGATCTGTTCCTGGGGCACTGTGCTGTGCTTACACTGACCCTTAACCTGCTGGCAAAGGCAAATCTCACTGTATGCGAATTTAGCTGTTTCCCAGTGGTTGTTTCTGGTGAGAAAGGCAGAGGTGAGTCCCTCCACACCCTGTACTCCCAGTTTATCCTCCCAGAGCCTGCTGCTGGGAGGCAGTGAGGTTGAAGGAGCCCTGAACTTCTTTTTAGCCAACAAGAGGGCTTTAATCCCAAGTGCTCCAAGTGGTCTTTTGGCTTTGTAGGAGTTTGAGGATTATGAGATCAGCCAGGGCTGTTCTGAGGTCACAGGGAATCACAGAATCACAGAATGGTGGGGACTGTAAGGGACCTCTGGAGATCATCTAGTCCAGCCACCCTGTTAAAGCAGAGTCACCTAGGGCAGGCCACACAGGAACACAACCAAGTGAGTTTTCAAAGTTCAAAAGGAGAAGGAGACTCCACAACCTCTCTGGGCAGCCTGCTCCAGAGCTCCAGCACTGTCAGAGTAAGATTTTTTTCCTTGTTTGAGGTGGAACTTCCTGAATTTCAATTTGTATCCATTGGCCCTTGACTACTGGGCACCAGTGAAAAGAGATATCCTCATCTTCCTGACACCTACCCTTAAAGCATTTGTAAACATTGATCAGATGCCCTCTCAGCCTTCTCTTGTCCAGCTGAACAGTCCCAGGTTCCTCAGCCCTTCCTCATAAGACAGCTGTTCTATCCTCTTAATCATCTCCTGGGAAAGCAACAGGCTTCCTCAGACACCTGCAACCAAACTTTTACTTGGATGGAGATGGGCACAGGCTGGAGGAAATGAGAGGCTGCTGCTCTACAGGCTCTCCCTGTGTGATCCAACTCCTCCAGAGGAATGTGTTGGCATGGTGGTGAGTTTATTACCCTACAGTTTCAATGGGAAAGGCCCAGTGAAGAGAGGAGCAACCTTCTGCTTTGCATGCCACAAGCAGGTCTGGCTCAACAAGTGCATGCTGGCGTGGGGCTGATGAGTTGGGTGGGAAAAGGAAAGGCTTTGCCTGCTGAGGTGCAGCCATAGTCAGCTCCCCAGGACAGCACATGATAGCTGTGCTCCATTCCCCTGCTGCCGCGCTCCCCAGGAGCCCCACCGCAGCCTTCCCTCTCGCTATTAAATTCAAGGCCTCTTCCCAATGTATCATCTCCCTGGATGTATCCAATTAAGGCCTGTTGACAGCCCAGAACAGACTTATACCCTTAAGATTAGAGGCATGTGTATGTCTTCATATAGGGAAGGACAACAACTGGGTGTCTGGCTGGCTGACTGGGAGCTGGTGTGGGGAGCTGAGCAGTGTGGAGAGGAGAATGAAACCAGGGAGAGGGAGATTTGCACCCCCAGTGATCTGTGCGTGGGGAAAAGCTGTGTGGGGAGGGCTCTGTGTGGTTTACACAGCATGTTTACATGGTCCCTAACCCCAAACAAAGCTGCAAAGCATGACTTTAACTCTGGAAATAAAAGCTCTGGAAACCTCTGTTTTTTTGCACATGAGAAAGTTTTGTTCTTTAAACACACAGATGTTTCTAAATGAAAAATCACTCTTTTGACCTTTCCTTAATGTGATCATGTGGCCAGGACTGACATTAACCACTGCAGGACTGTTTGCTTCAGCCACAGGAGGAGCTTAGCAAGCGATCTTCAGGGTTCATGGTAGCACCTGCATTGTCTGACATGTTCTGGAAGCTGCTCCTGTGCTCCCTCTGCACTTGGGGCAGTCCAGGGGAGCTGAGGTTAGGTACTGGAATATTTAGGATCTAATCCTACTGTGCTGGAAATCAAAACATTGTGGGGTTTTTTTCATCCCTAATAGCTGACTTAATTTTTTGTCCTCTTTGTCTCTTTTCCTATTAGAAATGTTGCCTGAGTGCTTCTAAGTATCTCTGCCCACCTCAGCCAGTGTGGTATTCTGATGGAGAACTCCTCTCCAGACCGAAGTTCTTTAGGGATTTGCTGTTGTTGGTTTGGGGCTTTCTCTAACTAGCTCTGTGCTTTCTTCACCTAAGCAAATTCATAGGACCAGCTTTGGGAAGGAAGGAGGGGATGATACAACCACTTTGCCTCATAGGAGTGTCAACCAACTGCACTGAATCCAGTGAGATGGATCCACTAATATCATAATAAAGGATCCACTACTGTCATCATAAAAATATATTTAAGAACATCCTAAAGTGTGACACACATTTCAGCTGCTCCCAAATTATGTGCTCCAGTCAAAAGGGAGAAAGAACAAACACCAAAAACGCAACAAAAAACCACCTTTGCTCTGCTCATTAGTGGCTGAACCTTCTGAACAGGATTATTTTGCTTTGATGCAGCACCCCACAGCCAGCCTTGGCCCATAGCTATGTGCAAGCTCTGCTGTAGTGGACCTTACTGATTAGTTAGAGACAGGCAGTTTGTGAACCAGAGTGAGCAGCCAACAATAATGTTCTGGCTACTGTATTTGTTTAACCTCGCTCTCCAGTGGATGGATACACTGTCTGCTAAAGCACTTACCAGTCTATAATGCCTTCACACTTTGGTGAGCAGCAGTGTAGAAGTTGTAGACAGGAGCTTTTGCTGTGGGTTGAAAGTGTGTCTTTTTGCTTTAATGAAGAAGATGTTTGCAAAGCTGGAGGTACAAGGTCTTGTCTGGGCACAGTTTCTTGGTGCTGTCTGTCTGGCAGGCTGTGTTATGCTGCTCTTTCTACTGGTGAATTTGAACATAACAGCAGAATGCAATTCAGGGCTGATTCAAAGAATTATACCTCCAAGGTGCTGGGGGTGGAAGATGCTGTCACCGACCTCCTGTCGGTGCTGGGGTGGAAGATGCTGTTGCTGGAGAGCAGCATCTTTATGTCTTTATGTCCTGCTGCTGTGTTGAAGAAGCAGCAAACATCTGATGTGAATAAACAGGAGCACATGGCAAATTGCTCAGTTATATTTGCATGTGCTTCACCCAAGACTGTGCTTTTTGTTGCTGTGCTCTTGGAGCTGTCGCTTGCTTTTGCAGCCTTCGCGTGGATTAATGAATGGGAAAAGGAGCTGGGACAAGTACAAATCACACTCACGAGCTCTGCTGGTGTTTACTTGTGGGCTTGTGTAAATTTGAGCTCATTATTAAATCCCATTAGCACAGTTTTTTATTCCTTTTTTTTTTTTTTCTCTTTTCTCTAGCTCTTTTTCTCTAGTTTCTGGCCCTGGCTCAACTGATGTCTTTAGGGTGATCCTTTGAACCATGCAAAAATCATCTGGTTAGGGTTTTGTTGTAAAATCAAAACTCCATGTTGGGTTTTGGTTTTTTTTTTCCACAGGTCCAGCTAGCATCCGAGATATTTTGATTACACCTGGCTGGATGTCAAAGCCATTGTGGGTTTGGGATGGGGCCAGGCAGAAGTGATTTACAGTTTTCTAGGTGTACCGTGTGAAGTTTATGGCTCTCTGTGATTTTGATTTGAGCTCACCGGTTTTAAATGAAGTTTGCTTTGAATCTGGAGATAACAGAAATTCAAAGGAAAGCTCAAAGAATGCAGGTCTGCATGGCTTAGAAATGGAAATATATTGTTCATACTGACTTTTTGGAAGTGAAATAAGTGGCTTTTTTTTCTTTATTAGAAAGCTAAAGCTAATAACACACACTGAATGCACATGCAATCTGGGCCATCATCTAATGGAAATCCCTGCAACTCTGATTTGCTTTCCCGAAACCAAACCAACTTCTATGACAAAACAAAATAGCCCTCACATCCCCCACTCATTTCTGAATCCCAGCCCTGTGTCACATCCAGAACTCTACCCAAAGAGATTTCCCTTTGGAAAGCAGCACTATCATTTTTTATTTGTGCAGCAGAGGGATTTATCATCATGTCACGTTGCGAATGAACTATCGATGCGGTGTCACATCGGCTGCCGTCTTTTCAGACACATAAAGGTCGCTTTCCAGTTGCTGAAAAATCCAGGCAAACTTTCAACTGGAAATTTGGGCTCTGTGCTAAGAAAGCTGCAGTTAGGTGCTTAATTGAACACTAAGTCTGCAAGATCCAGATGCCACTAGCTGCTCCTGGTTCCATGGGAAAGTGGCTGTGCTGAGAGTGGACATAGCAGCGGGCAAAGGGGCTTTCTTTTGACCTGCACGAGACGTAATCTGCTTCCCAATCCCCCAGCCAAATCCTGTTCTTCATTATGCAAGTAAAATTGATAGATGGGATTTCCTCTTACTTCTGAGCCAACTGAATCTGGGACTAATATAGCTTCAGTGTATTACACCAGGAGTTTTATCAGCTTCCAGTTGATAAAGCTTTTCTGTTGCTCACCTGCCTGCATACCTTTGTCCCAGGGCAGGACACGCTGTAGTTTTTCATCTTTTGCCATCAAACCTTTGTGTGCCCCAAAGAAAACAGGCAAAAGCACACAAACATCATGCACCTTAGCAGAGCTGTGTTATCATTCACAAAGGATAAGGTGAGGTTTGGAGCAGAAGCTGCAGTCTGTGAGCATCAAGGGAAAGTTGCTGCTGAGGAAGCAGCAGCAGAAGGCTTTGAGAGAAGGAAGACACAACAACCTCTTAGGCTTGTGACTTCTGCTGCTGTATCTTAGAGTTGGGGTTGGATTCTTCTTTTATTTTCACAACTGCAGGGTATTTTGAATTAATTTGTTAGTGCACATAAAAATTTAACAGATATACCCACTTTGAATGCTCTCCTTATGTCTTCAAGGCCAGCCTGAAAGGACTCAGTGCTGACTTCCATAGTTGGGCACACAACAGTTGACTCAAATCTTCTGAGGGAGAAATCTAGACCACTAATAAAGAGGGTAGTACTAAAGAATTTCTGACCAGAACCTAGAAGAAAGCACAAAGCAAAAATTTCTGATGTCCCTTTACATCAGCTTGAGTGCATGGAATTTGCATTTGAGCTCTGTGGGTTCCTGAGGTTTGAAATGGCCACAGAAATGGCTGATTTTTTAGGTGTTTGTTGGTGGCCTTTTTAATGGTTGGGTGCTCACTAATGTGGGTAGTTTCATTTTTGTGCTGTGACTCCAACCCAGTTCCCAGCCTAAATGAGTAGAAGAGTGCAACAGCTTTCAGAACAGATTGGAGGTCTGGGCTGCAGTCAGCAGACTGGGTGGTGTCCATGTGACAGTCAACCTGCCTCATAATATTGGACACCGAACAAGCAGAAACCTTTCTGATATTTAGCAACTGCACCATAGTTCCTCATCCTTGGGTAAGATTAACCTTAGTTCTGCAAGAACAGTAACATCTCTAGGAATAAAAGGTCTGGGTGCCTGCCAGCCCCAACCTTTGGCAATGGAGAGAGAAAGGTTTCATCCATAAGGGATGTGTTAACATGCTGCTTATGTCATGGCTGGGATTCTGTGGAGTGTGTTGAGTTAAATATAAATAACATTTTGCAGAGCAGTTGGCTGAGAGTTGTAGATTAATGAGGTTTCATTACTATGGTTGAATAATGTTCTTTAGCTGGATCTTCAAACGACAGAGTGTGTCCTGTTTGTGCCTCTCCAGGCTTCATATCAGTCCATGAGTGTTTCTGTGTGCTTGTACAACCTCACTCAGGGTGCTGTGCGCTCCACAAAGGGATGATTCCGTGAGTTCTGTGAGGACCAATACATCCTGGTCCTGCTTGTTCTGTAGTTGCTGATTTGCAAATGGGACACCAGTTTGCAAATCACCAGAGTATTGCCCGTTTCATACCAGAAACTCACAGAACTGCCTCAATATGCAAGTGGCAGCAGCTCAGTACCCATTGGGAAGGAGGGAGGGAAAGGCAGCAGCATCACCTCTGGGACAGGACAATCACTGCCACCCTTCTTCCTTAGAAGGGGGTTGCTCCCTGCTGCCCGATGGACAAGTGCTCGCAGTGGCCCTTCACAGCCATACGTAGTTGGAAGCCATAGGCTAGAGGAAGCCCTGCAGTGGGACAACAGATGGGATTTTGGGAGCAGGCAAAGCTGCACGCTGGAGGTTTGCTGAGCTTCCAGCCGCCCGTGGGCATGCAGACAGGCACGTCCCCTCCAACCGCGGCATCAGCCGTGTGCCAGAGCTGAGTAGGGCAGCAGCCTGGTTTAAATAGCAGCTCTGCCTGCCTGCTTTATGAGCTATTTTGATGTTACAGTGTGAGAGATGAGAACCACCAGTGCATGCAAAGCCTGTGGTGTCTCGATGGGAAGGACAGAGCGGGATGGCATCTGGTTGTATTTAACCCTGTCCTCTGGGGAGGTGCCTCCTTCACACGTGTATGAGCTTCTTTGTCCCTTCTACTTTGTAACATCTGAGCACCTTTTTATGACCAATGGCTTTTACCCTCAAGATATCCCTGCAACGAGGGGAAATAGTATCCTCGTCTTACAAATGAGGAGAAGCCAAGTGCTGCCCAGAAGGCTGTAGTGGGACCATGCACTGGATAGAGTCAGGTCAATAACTAGTCCTGTGCCCAGTCCACAAGACCAGTGATCCTTAACCTGTACTTTGTTTGCAACAGGAGCCCACCAACACAACCTAATGTTGCCTAAAGTCATGGGATGGCTGGGAACCATTCACAGGGGTGCCTTCCAAAATCTGCTTGCTCTTCAGTAAATTTTCCCATATTACTTTGAAGGAAAATGCTCTGAGGAAATGGGGCTGATTGCAATAGTAACTGCATTTTAGATGTGGCAAGGAACTAAGTGCTCCTGATATATCACTTTTCTCTTTCTGCTGACACATTCCTTGGTCCCCTTGAGTAAGAGAGGGAAAAGAGGAGAGGCGGTTTGAAGAACATGTTGTCCCTGTGATTGACAAGAGGTTGTATAAATCAGTCAAAGGGAATCCTCCAGGCATTCCCTCTTGTGGGAAGATCCCACAGTGCTCCCTGGCCTTCTGTCTCTTGATGTTTGTGTACAGAATGTGTGGGTGGGAGATGAGCTGGATTAGAACTTCCATGAGGAAGAGACATCAGCTCTTCTAATTGAAAGCAGCTTCCCAGGGAGGGGGTCTGATATGGACTTCCAGTAAGAAGACACAAATGGTCCCCAAATACTTTGGAGAAGATACTGAGCTCCTGTGGATCCCAGTTGCTCTGCGGGTCTGAGAGCCTGGATGAGACCCAGTGAGCAAAGTTGTGAGTCCTGAGTGATGCTGTCATTCTTCAAAGCAAATACTTCAGTGTTTGGTAACACCCTGAATGAAAAGTACATCTATGCCTCCTTCCCTCCACAGCTGTCAGGTGCTTTAGCTGCTGGTTTGCGTCACTGTAACAAACTGGAGGATGTTAGAGAAGAATTCTCAGAAATGAGAGTCTCTGTGAATCTGGAACTGTGAGGAGAGGCCACTCCCTGTCCTCCAGGCCGTGGGACTTTTAGCTTAGGAGTGGTGGTACCGCAGTAATGAGAGCCTTCATGGTGCTGCCTGCCGTGTTCTAGGCATACCTCGGAAGTAGAGACGTGAAAGACTCTCCCTCTCAGGCTGTGCAGGAGTGGTGTGACACTCACTAACTGGGTAGAACTGAACATGCTGTGGAGCCTGTTGGTGCTGGGACTGTTTGTGCAGTCAGTTTGTTGTTACAAAATCTGCAAGAAGTACTTTGCCACTAGCTAAGTTTACTGGACAGCAGCTAGTGTCGTGTCACGTCTGTTGGACTTTTCCCACACTTCTCAATTATGCTTTTCTCCTAAAAGAGCTTTTTACCCCAGGACCACTTTGAAACACTTATGTGAGAAAGAGTGGATCTGCCTCAGCAAGAGGAAACTCATCTAACCTATTCAAACCCAAGCAGCCGACTGAGCCTGCACACCTCAGCTGCACATGTCTCAAACACAGGTTCTTTATGAAACATTAAGTTTTTTTTTTTTTCTTCATATTCTCAGGCAGGAGCAGAAAGTGCAAGAGTTCACACAGGCGCACAAATCAAACCAGGCATCTGAAAGTTATCAGAGATTTCCAACCCACCTCAGCAAGGGTTTATTTTGGGCTGGATTCAAACTTTTGGTGAAGGTCTGGGTGATTTCTTAATACAGTTTTCATTCATCCATTAAGTGGCACTTAAAATGCACCAAACGTCAGGACTGTTGTTTCTTTTAACCACCTTTTTGGACCAGTGAAGCAGGAGGAGACATAAGAATAAGGACAAAAATCATATAAAAGTAATGAGACCTTTGTTCATGTCAAAGAGCTCTCTGACCATGTAAATTGCAGATGTGGGTAAGATAAAATCCCTAGCTGGAGAGGTATTAAAATAAAAACCATGCTCCCAACACGAGACAGGCTGCTGAAAACGCAAGAAGGGAGAATTGCGAAATGGTACATGTCGAATTGCTGGCCTGGATTTCAGATGCCAAAGATAGTTTATGTAAAGCCTTGCTCTGCTGTAAAATGTAACACTATCCACTGGCTAGCCTCAATGAAGCTTGGTCCCAGTTGTTTTAAAAAATAAATAAACTAAAAATCTTCTTCCAGCCCATTAAAGCTGATTTATGTTTTGCCCATAGATTCCCCTGCCCTGGATCTCGAGGGACTCTGATTATAGAGGTGATTACCTCACTTCTAGCCAATCTGGTTTCCCATTCCCAGGCATCCCAGACTTGCCCAGACTTTGCCTGCTGAGACCAAGAGGACAGTTCCATGCAGGACATAGAACTTTGAATGGATAAAAACATCTCTGTTCAGTCTCTTCTTTCATTTTTTGTTCTAAAAATCAGGGAAATTGCTTATGGGAGCAGCTTTACTGACACCACCTGATGGCTCGTTTCAAGCTCTGGTCTCAGAAAGAAACCTGACACTGTTCCCATGAGTACATGGCTCCAGTTAGCACCTAGCACAGGTGGTCTGTGTGGTCAGTTCTGGGCTCTCCTGTGGCTAGCACAACTGCTGGAGATGACTTGGCCTCTCCAATTACATTTGTAGCTTCATTACTGCTGTACTTTGGGAGCACAAGGAATTCTTTCTATCCCTATGCCTCTGGTAATGACAGTCACTGAGTTCACCAGAGTGTTCTGAATCTTAACAGATTCTCTGATGCTCTGAGAGTCTCAGCTGGAAGCTGAGGATATCAGATAGTGACAGGACTAGGGGGAATGGAGCAAAGCTGGAGCTGGGGAGATTCAGACTGGATGTGAGGAAGAAGTTCTTCAGCATTAGAGTGGTGAGACCCTAGAATGGGTTGCCCAGGAAGATGGTTGAGACCCCATCCCTGGAGGTGTTTAAGGCCAGGCTGGATGAGGCTCTAAAGCCTGATCTAGGGTAGGGTGTCCCTGCCCATGGCAGGGGGGATTGGAACTGGATGATCCTTGTGGTCCCTTCCTACCCTGACTGATTCTGTGATTCTAAGCATCCTTCTAGTGCAGTTGTAGCCTTTTGCATGGTGGGCATCTCCTTTCTCATGTTTGTTGGGGGAATGAAAGCTGTGATCATACATGTTTCTGTTTTGAATCATACGATCATTAAGGTTGGAAAAGACCAATCAAGTCCAATCATCAACCCAGCACAACCATGCCCACCAAACCATGTCCTGAAGTTCCATGCCTGCATGTTTGTGGAACAGCTTCAGGGATGGTGCCTCCACCACCTGCCTGTTCCAATGCCTGGCCACTTATTCAGTGAAGATTTATCCTAATATCCAACCTAAACCTCCCTTGGTGCAACTTGAGGCCATTTGACCTTGTCCTGTCATTGCAGTAGCCTCACTGAGCAGTGTGATGTCAGGATAAATCCTGTCACAGAATTGCCAGGGTTGGAAAGGAACTCAAGGACCATCTAGTTCTTGCGCTTCATTTTCTCATCTCACATACTGATAGTGCTGCAAGGCTCTCTGGTACTTAAACTCAGACACTTTCTTCTCTGAGCTTTTCCTCCATGCCAGCACTTAGGATTCATCTGCTTATTCTTTATTGAAAAGAGCAATTCACTCACAACCCCACTGCTGCCTGCCACGGAGAGTGCTGCAGGTGTGGCAAGAAGGTGATTCCACTTACAGAAGCTAGTTAACAAAATAAGAAACCACTTTGCTTAAATTGGGTTGTAGAGACAGCCCTGTCCTGGCTAGACTGGCTTCCAAGTTGTTTCCATGGCCATCTGCAGCTTCCCTGGGGTTACAGGAACGGGTAGGTTTAACTAGGACATTGCTTGAGCACTGTGGAGAGCGTCTGCAGGCTGTCTGTGCTGTGAGCTGGTACGTTCGGAGCGATCATTGCTTTGACTCCAGTGGGAAGAGTCAAAGTCTGTTTGGGTGGGAAGAAAGTTGTCAAAGACCTTGTACCAAATAAAGAGGACACTTTGGCTGCCATCCAGCTGCTGCGAGCCTTTAACTCATTTTCATGTTTCAGTTTCTCTCACTGGGGTGGAAGACTTGGAAACTTAACTTTTGAATGCTCTCGTAGAGTCATTGTATTCTCTTGTTTCATTCTAGCTGTGCACTTGGGCTTTCCCCCCCTGCTTTAAACAGTTATAATCCTTTCTCACTGTCACCCACATCTGGTTTGGTGCTTCTTTTTCCTCCTGCAGCTGTGTCGGACTAAGGTGATTGACCTGAACGACGGCATCTCGCAGTATGCCTGGTACCCCTGCACGGCCAACTTCCAGTACTCCCACATGACTCAGACTGTGTTCTGGCTGAAGGTAGGCAGTGCACGTGTCGTGCAGAAACCTCCTCTTTGCCTGCCTGCACACATTTTCTCCAACAGGCAAAATATCATGGGACAGCCCTCCCTGGGCCAAGCTTTTGCTCTGTTTGAAGTATGTTTAGTGCAGAATAGCAAAACAAAGCCTCTGAACACTGCCTAGAGAGGCAGTGGTGAAGTCCCCTCCTGTGACAAGGCTATTGAATTTCTGAGAGGTTACAGCCTCCAGCTGCAGGGCTGCTTGACTCGAGTTTATCTAGTTTATGTAGGAGAGATTGGAATAGAAGACTTCTGTGTGACCCAGGATGGGAATTGTTATTTTAAAAGTCCTCGAGTGACTTCTGGGTTTGTGGTTTTTTTTTTAAGTCTACTACAGTTCTCCACCTCAGGCTTTTTTGGGGCTTTTGTTTTCCCAGGCTTATTTTTCCCAGCCTATGGTAGCTGCAGCAGTGCTAGTTCACTTGGTCACTGATGGGACCTATTACCTGGACCAGAAGCAGGAGACCATCGGTGTGCAGCTGTTTGATACCAAAGAGCAAAGCCATGATCTTGGTAAGACTCTGTTTTATTAAACTCCTTCTTTACTGCTTGCTTAGTCTGTTAGTATCCCCATTCACAAACTGACCACTACTCCTGCTCAATTTTTCCAGGATTAGACAAAAACCAGTGCTGGTTCAATGCTCCAAGACGTGAGTTTCATTAGAGTTTGTTGAAAATGATGCATCATTTTCTACAGACACCTCTCCATACCTGTTCAGTATGTATTCAGAGGTGATTAGCTCCTCTTTAGTCATTAAAATAAGCACTATTTCAGTGCCTCATGCCCAGCACCTCCCTGGAGAGACATTTACAGTGACACAGTTGAACTGCTGGTAGCAGAGACGAGGGACCTGCACTGGCTGGTGCACCAAATGTTTCTGCTTCTCCAGGTGTAGCTGGTCAGATCTCTAGTCCTGCTTGCAGGGAGCTTTCCATGGCTAGTTAATGGCCAAAATTTTTCATGCAAAGTATTTCAGGTTTGATGAATGTCTTACACCAGGGCCCTTATGGGTTGCTTGCATGGCCTCTAGCAGATATGCCTGACAGAGTCTGTGGACCTTCTAACTCTGCTGAAGTACCAGGATAGACTGTTTTTGCCTGTACCTTGGCCACAGGTCCCTGTACCTGGGAATGTTGTGTCTGGTGGATTGATTCTGGTTACATTAAGTTCCAGGACCAAGGAGCTCACCCTAGATTCCCACTCCAGCTGTCCTGTGTCCTTGTTTCCAGCAGGGAAGAAATCTGGCCATGACATCCTGAGAGCAGGTTTTAAGGAAACATAGTCCCCTTCCCCCAGCTTTCTGTTTTATCATATCTTTGCAATTTTGACAAGCAGAAACTCAAATGAACATCTTACTAGTGATGAGAAGGAGAAGAGGCACACACAAGTGACAGGTGCTGGATGTCTATCCAAGGTAACACATAATTTGGTGGGGTGAGGAGGAAAAGAAAGAATGTGTGGAGTCTGTTGTCCAAGAACAACCCAAAATTCAGAGCAAGTCATGCAGGTTGAGTCAGGGTAGCTCCAAGCTTGACAGAGCCCCTGGATTAGTCATGTTCTCCTTTCACAAAACAGTGGCTATGGCTCTTTCCCCCTGAAAAATAAATCATGGAGACACAAGTGTGCCAACAAATACTTAATGTGACACTTTATAGAGACAGACAGACTGGGAGAGAAAAAGAACAAGAAAGAGGAGCAAAGAGGAAACTGAGGGTTACGTTTTGAAATCTGTGATGAAGTTGCAACATGAGTTTGGCATGGCTCAGATCTTCACAGTGCTGCCTTCATCATGGAAAAGCCTCTCAGCTTTGCAGAAAAGGCTGGCCTGGAGCAGAGCAGAGGTGTAAGTAGGCTACTCAGCACTTGTCAGTCAGGCAATGCTCCCAGTCATTGGCCTCTCTGAGTTCTTGGTGCAACACTAAGCCCTGTTCCTGGATATTCTGTGTGCTGTACTGTAAATTGTAAATGCTGAGATGCAAAGTTCAGCACCCATTGGGGTGTAGGATTGACTGCAGGTGGTCACCCAACCATAATCAGAACTTAGTGGCAAACTGCAAGTTCATCCAAAAGGAAGCAATTTTTAAAGCCTGATCAGTTCTCAGTGTGCTAAAAACACTCCCATGAGCAAAATGCAGTCTGTCCAGAAGTGCAGTTCACTCACAACTTGATTAGAGCAAGTTTTTACTGTGTGGACTCCCAGGAAATAATGAGGAGCTTCTCTGAGTCTCAGTAGGAGATGGAGAGGTTGAGATGGCAAACGCCTCAGAGCCATTAGTTCAGAGCCATTGCAGACAGCATTGTTCAGCTGCTGGGTGCTTTGCAAGAGAAGCTGAGCACTGACTATGTAGATACAGAGCTATAGAAACGGGGGGCAAGCATGGAGACATCTCTGAGTCCTCTGCCATGGGCACCTGTGCTGTCTTGAGTGGTGAACGAAGGCAGGTTAGTTAAATCAAGCTGACCTGTTCAGCCCCTGCTCTCCTTGTCAGGGTCAGAAAGCACCAGAAACTGCAGCATAGCTCTGAGGGTCTGTTTTGTTGTGGACACCACCTGAGCACAAGAAATGAAATTGAAGTGAATAAACAGCCTCATACCATAAGTTCTTTCTTGGCTTTCCATCAGAGAAGACAGAAACTTCCAAGGAATTTGGGAACCCGGGATTCTGAGTATTAACTGCACCTGTTTGTAAGTGAGAAACGTGCACCATTCCACAAGGAGCTGATATCAAAAGACCTGTGGGAGGCAAGTAGACAGGGAGGTTATTTCAGGGTCAGGTAAAGACGAAAACAAAAGGAGGTTTACTTTTTTTTATTTTTATTTTATTTTATTTTATTTTTTATTGCAGGAAGATTTTTTAAAGTAGAAGGTGGGAGATAGATGTTTAAAGAGAGTGGTCAGAAGTCTGCCTTAATTCACAGGAAATCACTTTCTAAGGAGAAAAATGAAAACTTTCTTATTCTTTTCCTTCTGAGTCAAGAAACTTGAACTAAAAAAAAAAAAAAAAAAAATAGAAATCCCTGAGCCAGTTAAACATGCAAATAGAATTTATTTTATTTTCAGATTTGTAAGTGTATCAGGGTAGCCAAAGGGCCTGGGCCAAAGCCATTGCTGGGGGAGCTCCAGCAAAGCAAATGGAGCTGGAGCCAAGCTGATCCTCGGAGCGATGCCATGGAGCCTTGGAGGCAGGGCTCTGCAGGCAGCCAGCAGGGCGAGAATCTCTGTTAATGAATTTTGAGGCCAGCTGACAGCTGTCTGTCCTTTGAGTTACCCCTGAGATGGATCAGACCCATCTGAATTCAGGTTGCCTCTACCTGAAGGTGGGAACTTATTCCCAACTGTCACTGAATGCCTTCTCTGTGGAAGAAGAGGGATTAAGAAGTCTCCTTGTACCTCTCTGGTGCTTCTGTGCACCGCAACCTCTTGAGACACTTCTACTTTCCCAAGACGTGATTCTTTTCCACTCAAATGAGATCACCTCAATGGCTCCATCACCTTTGCATCTCTCTCTGGGACCATCTTCGCCGTGCTTTATTTTTTTAAGCAAAGAGCAAGATACCCTAAGGCTACAAAACCATTAGAAAAAAAACAAAACCCAAAAACATTCCAAACTGGCTACATTTAGTGTAGAGCTCACGCAAAAGCAGTTTTATGCCGTGTGCTAATGACATGCACGGCTCCAAACGAGCCCAGGGCGCACAAAGCCACCCAGCCTGCCGGCACCATTTGATGCGTGGCATAAAGGCTCCAACTGTCCCCTCAGCCCAGTTTGACAATAGCGCGACTCCGCTTCCTCCGGGATGGTTGCTCCTGATTTAAAGGAGCACAATAGAAACGTGGTGTAAAGAAAGTGCTCTGAGAGCCTGCCGTGCCGGCGGAGAGAATGGCAGCCTTTCTTCAGCTGTCTGCAGGGATATACTTCTCAGCTAAGCTCTCCGGAGCGATTTGGGAAGCCCCTCCAGGCAGCTTACCATAACTTTTCAGCTCTATAGGGCCATTCCTATGGGTGAAATGCTTCTGAAGTGCCCACGGCTCCGGGAAGCAATTGTGTTAAGTCTGACCCTTCCTCTGATCTTGTCTCTCCTCTGGCAGGTGTCCACGTCCTGAGCTGCAGGAACAATCCCCTGATTATCCCCGTCATCCATGACCTCAGTCACCCTTTTTATCACACCCAGGCTGTCCTCATTAGCTTCAACTCCCAGTTTGTGGCCATCTCCGGGGTGGCCCTGCGTTCCTTCCACAACTTCGACCCCATCACCATCAGCAGCTGCCAGCGAGGACAGACCTACAGCCCCGCGGAGCAGAGGTGAGCCTGTCAGCTTGCTTCCTTCTGCCTCGCCACCCACCGCCCCCCGCACCGCCAGGGGTTAAGAGCAGGCAGGAGGGGCACAGCAGCTGAACCCTGCTGACCCTTTTGTGCGGCCAGTAAAAAACCAGCAGTGTTCTCATTGATCAGGATGGATGGGACATTTAACCCGCATGGGATACCGTTAGTGAATTATTTCCTCTTCCTTTCTCCTCCCTCCTTTATCCCAAGCTTGGAATTGGGGCCAGTTAACTCTCCGTACGTTCCCCCACCACAGCATCGTTTTTGCCACTCGCACCCCGACTTCAATCTGAACTGCTTTGTGCTGTGAAGTGCTACAGGGACCTCCCACGGAAGCAGTTGCACGGAGACAAAGTGATGCTTGTGCCGTGGTGGGGCCGGATCCTGCAAGGTGCTCAGCCCTGTGTGGCTAGTGCTCGGCCACCAGCACTTGTGGTGCTTTTACGGCTGGGTAAGGGCCCTCAGTACCTCTCTGGATCCGGCTCACGTTCTGAAAAGCTCTGTGGGACCCCCCAGGATGAAAGGTTTATGGCTACCGTTTTATTCTTGTTGTTATTACAGACACATCAATAGATCACCACCAAACCCTCTCAGTCTCTGCTTTACAGCATCCCACAGAGATTGTGACCTTTTGTGGCCTCTGGTGCGGCAGCTTCATGGATCCTTTCAGCGAGGCAGTGAAAAGAAGAGGGGAGAATTTAGCAAAAACCCCTGAAAGAATAATTTTTTTTCCCCTTCCTTTGTGAATTCAAAGTTGTGAGCAGTCGTCATACCATAGTGGCAGCAATAGTAAAACAAGTTACTTATCCCAGCAAACCTCTGCTCAGCCTCCTCAGCAAGCTGACAGGATTTTTGACAATGTTCTGGCTTGTTTTTAGGACCTGCTTTTTATTCCAGGAAAGGCAAGAGGGGGAGGAGAGGGAGAAGGAAGGGAAAATAGAAAAAAAAAAAAAAAAGAAAGAAAAAAAAAAGGAAAAAGAAGGAAAAAACCAAACAAACAAAAAAAGGACGGAATCTATAGCTAAATCAATCCAGTCAGTGTGTTCTGACCTAGATTCAAGGAGTCTGATCATTCTGTGCAATAGGTTGTATAAATTCAGAGGCCCAAAGACAGCAGGATCAAGTTTCAGATGAGGAGTCTGGTTGTGGAACTTTGGCCAAATCCCAGTGAGGGAGCAGGACAGCAAAAGAGTGAGAAAGACCTACTGGAAGGAGATGGTGAGAAGCAACAGGGAGCTCAGGAGGGCTGAGGCACAGGAGCACATTCCTCCCTCTCAAGTTTTCAGTCGAAATTGAACCATTTGTTCACTTATGAAATTAGAAGTGCTCTGTGTTTAGAAAGTTATTTCCTTAATAAAAAATGTGTTCCCCTTAGGCAAAGCTACAGTGAGCCTCTGCAGCCCAGCAAACCAGGCTTCAGAAGCCTCTTGAAGAGGAATCACCCACTGGTTGCCTCTTCTTTTTCTTCTTAATGTGTTTCAGGGTTTGAGGTGGTTTGTTAGGTTTGTTTTCCTCGTTTTGGTTTTGTGATACACTGAAGCATCTCATCCCCTTGCTCTCAAAAACTCCCACCAGAACTTTGCTCCTTCAGACTAATGTTTTGGATCCTGCAAATTACAGTGCTGGATTGTTCTTGAAGTTTCCCATGTGAGAACCCCGCTTGGAGTACTGTGTCCAGGTCCGGACCTCTCAGTATAGGAAGGACATGGACCTGATGGAGGGCGTCCAGAGAAGGGCCATGAAAGTGATCAAGGAGTTGGAGCACTTCTGCTACGAAGACAGGCTGAGAGAGCTGGGGTTGTTCAGCCTGGAAAAGAGGCGGCTCTGGGAGACCTGGTAGTGGCCTTCCAATACCTGAAGGGGGCTGCAAGAAGGATAAAAACTGTTTACAAAGGCCTGTCGTGATAGGGCAAGGGGTAGAAGCTTCAAACTAGAGAATAACAGATTTAGATTGGATGATAGGAGCAAGTTCTTTACCATGAGGCAGAGCACTGGGGCAGGTTGCCCAGAGAGGTGGTTGTGGCCCCATCCCTGGAGATATTCAAGGTGAGGCTCGACAGGGCTCTAAGCAACCTGATCTAGTTGAGGATGCCCCTGCTGACTGCAGAGGGGGTTGGACTGGATGACCTTTGGAGGTCCCTTCCAACCCAGACCATTCTGTAATTCATGTCAGTCAAGGAACTAGAAGCTCTGAGGTAGAGCCTTGATCCAAAGCCAGCTGAAATCAGTGGGATTTTCCCCATTGATGGCAGTGCTGTAGTGGAAGATCTTCTATTTGCTTTGTGATGGGATTGATCTGGGTGACCACATCTGCTTTCCTTCTTAGAAGAAACTCTATGCAGTTGAGGTATCCTAGATACAGAGAATGTGCATTAAGCTGTGCAGCCAGGAAGCAAGTGACACCTCTGCTGTCACCTGCCAACCTTTTCCTTTGTTATTCTTCCCAATCCAAGAGCACAGAAAAAGGGATATTTTACATTTATTCTTAAGCAGTTAAAAACTTGGATGTGGATTTTCTGCCTCCTGTGCTCACTGTATCCCCATCAGGCTCCCTTTGAGTGCCAGTCCCACACTGTCCATCCTTCTCCCCTTTCCCTGCTGCTTGCATTTGCCTAATATGATTCTTAAAATGTTTATTTGATTTTTAAAGGAACTTTCCTTCCTATGTGTAGGCATCAGCTTTACCACTTCCATTTTCCTTAGATCAACAGGGATATTTTTGCCTGTTTTTTGGCTTTTCACTGCAAGAGATATTATTTCTCTCTCTTCAAGGAGAATTATTTTGGTTGGAGAGGATTTATAGCCAGATACAGACACTTCTAGGCAAGGGTGCAGTTTTCAAATATGTGAGGGAAGACAAATATATTGGCCCTTAAAAGTTAACACAGCTTTTATTTTGATGGTGAATGGATCACTCCCATGGGCTAGTGACAACTTAATAACTGAAAATAAAACATGCACTCACTCTTCTTTCTGAAAATATGTGTTGCAGTTCATATTTTAGAAGAGAAAAAGGAGCTTAAAAGTAAAATTCCCATTGAACTTTATAGGTAGTTGTCCTCAGACATCGTTAGCCCTTTTGAAAGTCCATTCCATCCTTCAGAAGAGATTTATAGAGGGGGTTAAAAAAAGAAAAAAAATCCCAACTCTCTACTTTCCAGTTGTATTTTTCCAGTTGTTGGGTTTCTGCTGCAGCTGACCACAGGCTCTTTGTTTTTGTTTTCAGCAGAAGTTTACCTCGCTGCTGGGGATGTGCTGTAAAAAACAACACCCTTTAGTTTCACATTGCATCCTTAGACCAGATAAAACTGCCCAGTCAGTTCTTCTCTTGCAATTCACAGCTCAAATTATGATACTTTCATTATTTTCTCCTCATGGGGACAACAGGGAAATTGGGTGTGCAGAAGCTGAGATATAATTTCCCACCCCGCAGTCACTTGAGCAGCAGGAAAGTCTGCTTGGGGCTGCCTTTGACAAGCGGTTCCTCAGAAGTCAGGTTTTCATCTTTTTCACCACGTAGGAAACATCAGCTGGGGGTTTCCCACCCCTGACAAGACAGTTTTTGTAAGTGCAGCTTTTCCTCGGTGGCATTTCCCTGCAGTGTTTCTTGCCTGTCCCATCCTCCATCCCACCTGATGCCATTTGCTCCTCTCCTGGAAACTGCAGGCAGGGGGTAGGAATCTCGGTTAGACAGCCCAGTTCAGCTGCCAGAACTGTGGGTTTCAGGAGTCCTCACCTTTCTGATCCCCCATGAGCTCTGTGTTCATCGTGAAGATGCCTCTCCTCACCTCTGGAGAGGACTTTGGCTACCTGCTGCTCTTTGCCATGCATGCCCCACGCCATGCACCTCCTTGTGCTTTCTAGTTATGGTCCTTTGTTCAGTTAAACCTTGGCACAGACTCACACTTACGGACACAGAATTGCTTGTGCAGGGGAGATTTGGGGGTTACCTTCCTCCAGAAGTGTGCACATCTGAGCATCGGACAGCTGGAAGCACCCAGACCCGCTCCTGGTCAACGTCCATCACCATCCCTCACCTTGGCCTCCGTGGAGGGCAGCTCTTCCAGCCTCCCCCTTCACCGCCCCAAACAAGCCCCAGGGAGATGTAGCCCACTCCAGCTCTTCCCTTTGTCTCGTTCTCTCCTGCTGTCAGCTTCCCCAACAAGAAATGATGAAGATAAATCTCCACCAGCAGAACAAATACAACCGCCCTTTATAACTCTGGTTATTTATTTTTTTCCCTTCTAATAAGGGTGGAAAAAAAGGATTTCCTCATCCCTTTTTTTTTTTCCCCCTTTTTGGTGTGATTTAATGCAGCTTTCTCTTTCCTGCTTCGGCTGCCTTTCCCCTGCCCTGCGTTCTGTCATTAAGCGCAATCTCTGTCAGCTTGCTTCTGGTGAAATTAATGAATTTCTCAGAGAACTGTTAATCATAGAAGCTTTGGTCCGTGACATGTGTTATAATTCAGTGGGTTTTTAACCTTCGCCCCGTTTTGGTAATTGGCAGTCGGCATCATTTGGCTTTTATTAAAGTGGAAGGCGATGCGTTCGCTTTGTGCGCCTGGACAGGCTCTGGCAGGGGGACCCACAGGGCTGCTAACACCCCGGCACATGGCCCCTCGCCCAGACTGGCAGGGTGAAGGGCCTTCTAGAGCTTTATGGGTTCAAGATGGACCCCAGGCTGGCAGGGTGAAGGGGCTTTGAGAGCTTTATTGGTTCAAGATGGACCTCCCCATGCAGGAATATATCACGCAGCAGGGTGCGGGTCCCTGGGGAGAGCATTGCCCTGCCAATGGTGGGAGTAGTGGTGGGATGTGCTGGCTTGTGCCCCTCCCTCCCCCATGACTACCTGGAGTTGTGTTTGCTGTAAACCTCTGGGTTTATCCACATTCCTGACACCATCAGTCTGAATTTTAAGGTTTTTCTGTGACTGCTGTTTGGGTCAGACCTAATGGCACTGTGGTGAGATCACTGAAGGGACCATAATTGATGCTACTCTTCTGTGGTTGCTGTCATGGACCAGATTTGAAGGCAGACACCTAAAAGGAAAGGGCTTGATCCTTCTGCTCAGTCCTTCTTCCAGTGGCACAGTCAGCACAGGTTCAACAGTGCCAATTGAGCCCCAAGGAGTCAAATAGATATTCTTTGAGGTTTTGTGTTAGTACAAGGAGACCAGTATGTTCTAGCTGAAGGCTGAAGGAGATAAGTTCATTGCCACCTTTGCAGTTCATACTTCTTGTATTTCTAAACCAAGGAATGTGCTTTTCAAAATGCTGCATATATGTTTGGGTTAGAGAAAGAGAAACTGCTACTGCCTCTAGAGGAATCACAGAACCACAGAAAGGTAGGAGTGGGAAGGGACCTCTGGAGATCATCTAGTCCAACCCCCCCTGCTAAAGAAGGATCACCTAGGGCAGGCCACACAGCTGAATTTTGAAAGTCTCCAAAGAAGGAGACTCCACAGCCTCTCTAGGCAGCCTGCTCCAAGGCTCCTGCACTCTCAAAGTTTTTTCTCACATAGAGGTGGAACTTGCTGGGTTCCAGTTTGTATGTACTGCCCTTCATCCTATCACTGAGCACCACTTAAAGGAGTCTGGTCCCATCTTTCAACAGCCGCCCTTAAGGTATTTGTAAACATTGATCAGATGCCCTCTCAGCCTTCTCTTCTCCAGGGTAAACAGCCCCAGATTTCTCAGCCTTTCCGGCTAACACAGATGTTCTATCCCTCAATCATCTCTGTAGCCCTCTGTTGGACTCTTCAGTAGTTCCCTCTCTCGAACTGGGGAGCCTAGAACTGGACGCAACATTCCAGATGAGACCTCAGTGGGGCAGAGTGAGTCTATAGAGAGGAGAAAACAAACCCATTGCAAGGACAAACCTGTTAGAAAAACTCTCAGAAGGCTACATGTGGCTGAGTTGTGTGTTTGGTGGTGTAGAACCATACTAGTGTATGACTCAGGTCTGCAGCCCAGGCTGGCCAGGACTGTGGAAGAGGAAGTTATTCTGTGTACAACAGACAATAGTGTTACTCTTCTTGTAACAAGTGTCTACCATGAGCTTTTCTGCTCATCCATGTGCCATAAAGGAAGCAGATAATTAGGGCACTGTGTTAAGATGAGTTCTTGGAAAAGTGCTTGACCCGAGTTAGGAAAAGAAAGTTTGGCTGCTGTAAGCTTTTCAAAAGAGGAAGTCCTGGATTGTTTGTAAGTGAGGAAGGAAGAGTTCCACTTAATTGTTATAATTCTTTATAAACATACTGAAATGCAAATGTTTCTAGGACTGTGTCACTAAGACCCCAGTTTAGCTAAGCCCTTAGCTATTTGCTTACATCCCCCTGCAGTCAAATCTATCAGTAGGACTTAACTGTGCTTTTGAAGTTAAGCACAGATTTAAGTGCCTTGCTGAATTGTGGCCAATATTGGCACAGAGAAAGAAAGATTTAGAGGCTAATGACTGAGCTCATTTAGATTAGGGATGGGCAGAATAGATTTAAATAAAGTAAGAACTGGCTCAGAACTCCAGCCTACATGTGAAGCCAATTCGGTTCAGGGCTTTCCACGTCGTTGACACAGTCTGTGTTTGTATTTTGATCTGTGTTCTTCACGTGCTGCAGGCAGTGGAATGTGTGTGAGAAATTCACTGCTCCTTGCACTCACCTTGGCCTGAAGATGTTCCTTTAGGAAGCAGAACACAGCCAGGGCAAGGACAGCTAAACCCAGAGGTGGGTCTAGTAAAATAAACACTGTCAGGGAATATCCCAGGTACCAATGCTTGTTTGTTGCATTTCTGTCAGTAACTCCTTACTGGTCCTTGGGTCCCTTGCATGGCTTTCATCCAGACCAGCTCATACTTGAGCAAGCAATGCCAAAGTGTGTTTGAGGAGTTAGGGTAGACCAAGGATGATTTTATATAGGTGGTTTTGATGAAGTCACCCAATGTTGGTTGGAAAAAGACAAGACAAGCTGCCCTATGCCAAGGATCAACATGAGCTAAAGAAGAAGTGGCTTCACTCACAGATACCCTGTGTAGTTTCTTCCCCAAGGGTTGCATGGTTTCTGGAACATGTGGTGACTAACCACTGCTGAATGGCAGTGCCCATGCAAGAGCTTCTGCAACCCACAGTTCTGCAATCTGGATGTGATGGGTTCTTTGTCTGAACTTCCTACTTGGAGATACGAATTTCTCCTTAATTCTGCATTTACAGAACTCAGTTCAGGATCATGACTTCAAAATTCATTGGGATTTGCAGCTGACAGTAGCTGATACCAAATTGGAACCAGTAGCTAGAGAACCAGAAATATTTAAATTGGAAACATTTGGTGGCAGTGGTTGTTTTTTTACAAAAAGTGAATGGTTGTATTGTTTGTCACTGAAGTCATTCATATAGAGTTACAGACAGAGAGAGCTGCCCAGATGATCTGCTAACCGAGGCATAATCTGGAGCCTGGAGGGGGTGGCTAAAAATGTTTCCTGGCCATTTAAAAAGACCACAAGGGGACTTGTAAACAGAGAGAAGAACATCACAATAAGTGTTTCTTAATGCCTTTGTCTGTGGTGTTTCAGTTCTGTAGGACTTCTAAGCCCAGACATGCTCATCTGGTGTCCTGATATGAACCCAAGGAACCAGACTCTCTTTCTCCTTTACATCGGTGGAAATGAAAAGCGATGCCACTGGCTGCGGTGGTGTTGCTCCAGATTTCCCTTTGTGCAAATTGCAAACGGCTCTGCCTTCCTTCTGAAGCCATTCAAGGCTGAATTCAGTGCTCCATCACTGTAGTGTGTTGATTCACAGAAGTATTGCATGAAATGAATCTGCTCTGATTTCATTTTTCCAGCTTTGGTGTGAAAAGGTTTTCAGATTTTGTGGGAGTTTTGCAATGGGCAGTCGAGGGTTGCAATCTGTGCTTCTGAGAATGGTCTGGCAATGATGCTCCCTTTTTTCTTCAATGAGTCAACTTCCTTGTCCCTGGAGCCCTGGCACAGCAGGGACTTGTATTGCAGCCTCAATATTGCAGAATGGAGGGGAGCAAAGTGCCAGCCTTCACGAGGAGGTGTGACTGGGACATGTAAGGAGGGTTCAACAAGATGTCATTCATCATTTGCACTCTCACTCAACATCCACATTCAGTCAGCATGTTCATTGGTGACTTGCTCAACTAGCAGTGCTGTGAGATCAGTGGGAAGGTCCCTGCTGCACTAGGGGAGCTCAGTGTATAAACTTGCTGGGGGGCTGCTGCCAAAACAGTAAAGTCTGTGGTTCTCCCTCCTGGTGGTTCTCATCAGGCATTTGCAAGACACCTCATTTCCATGCAAGAGACACTAGGATGTCCACTTGTTCTTCTGCAGTCTCATCCACAGTCTTAATGAAGTGAAGTCACTGGAAGTTTAAATGTGTATGTCAGGCTGTGGGTTGCTGTGGCTGGAAAACATGCATGAAACCCTTGGTATGGGGTGGGAGTATCCTACTGAAGGCATGATCACTCTGTGAAGGTCAGCATCACCTGGAACACTATGTCAAATTTTGGGCTTCCCAGTTCAAGAGAGACAGGGACCTGCTGGAGAGAGTCCAGCAGAGAGCCACAAGGATGACTGGGGGACTTGAGCTTCTCCCCTCTGGAGAGAGACTGAGAGTCCTAGGGCTGTTTAGTTTGGAGAGGAGAAGGCTGAAAGGAGATCTCATCAATGTGTACAAATATCTGGGGGATAGGTGTCAAGTGGATGGGGCCAGTCTCTTTTTTGGTGGTCCACAGCAATAAGACAACAAGCAGCAGGTGCAGAGTTGAACAGAGAAGGTTTCACCACAACATGAGGAAAAACTTCTTCACAGTGAGGGTGACAGAGCCCTGGAGCAGGCTGCCCAGAGAGTGGAGTCTCCTTCTCTGGAGACTTTCAAAAGCTGTCTGAATGCATTCCTGTGTGGACTGCCCTAGGAGATCCTGCTTTCATCAGGGGGGTTGGACTGGATGATCTCTGGAGGTCCCTTCCAACCTCTAATATTCTGTGGTTCTGTGATCACAGTTGTACTGCTGATAGGTAGGGTGTTGTTTGTTGCATACAAGGGTATCAAGTTGGCCGGACAGGTGGAATTCTCCTTCCCCAGTCCCATCAGTAACAATGCTTTGTGCACAATGAGGAAATGAGATCTTCCTGAACATAGGAATTGTTTATGGCTTGCTGCACTCCAGGGAAGGGCTGTCACTGAGCAAGCAACCTTAAATTACCAGCAGCGGGCACAGGCTGGGACAGAGAAGTGAGTGGCGGAGGTACATAATGCTGCTGTTTAATCTGATCTAGAGCTCAGCAGAGACATGTGCAGATGTGCTTCTCTATCAGTAACAGGGGGATAACAATATCAGCCCAGGTGTCTCACAGGGGTGCCATGAAAATTAATTAGGTAATGTCTGCACAATGCTTTGAACGCAGCAAAACACCAGGTACACGCTAAGCCCTGGGCTTACCACGGTGGATAGTGGTTGGTGGCTGTTAACCCTTTGCTCTAGCAGACAGGGATAGCTTGCTGGTAATCTTATTTCACAGTGTGTGTACTGATGCATTGCTTTCCCTTCTTCCTATAGTTTACAGTTTCAGTTTTTTCCCTATCCACATAGATGGTGAAGTAAGTGAAGGTTTTCCCTTCTCAGAGTTAATTTAACTGTGTTTCATTTGCATCCATTGAAATTTTCAGCAGAAGCATATCACCTTGTAGGAATCCTTAGCACTAGACATTTTGTCTCTAATCCAGCAAAACAACTTCACACACAGAGTCACAGAACAGTTTGGGTTGAAAGGGACCTTTGAAAGTCATCTCGTTTAACCTCCTTTGAGTCAGCAGGGACATCTACAGCCAGAGCAGGTTGCTCAGAGCCCCAAGCAACCTGACCTGGAATGGTTCCTGGGACATGGTCTCACTACCCTTAGCATAAAATATTCTTCTTTATATCTAGTCTAAATCTCCCCTCATGCAGTAGGGCTTTCAGCATTTTCCATGCCCTTTACCTGAGGGACTGCCCCATGTTCATGCTCAATCATGTGCTAGAATGTTTAACTCTGGTCATAGAATCATAGAATCATAGAATGGTAAGGTTGGAAGGGACCTGAAGGATCATCTAGTTCCAACAAGATTTTGAGTCAACCAGACACCTCTGTGTATAGAAAAATAAAAGAAACCTCTCTTTTCACAAATTGTGCTAAATGTTACAATAACTTACCAGGGGGAGAACAGGCGATTTCCATCCAGGGAAACATTTCATGGATGGCAGAACAGCAACTGGAGAGATCTGAAATGACAGCACACTGCTGAGCTTGATAAGAGCTTATCAACACGGCTACACGGCTGATGTTTGATGCTCCTTGTGAAGTGGAATAAGATGAATGTGTTGATTTCAGTCGAGTTTCTCAAAGATAAGAGTGTCTATCACAGAGCTCCCTCCTCATATGGACACGCATTTATCACTCCTGAGTTCAGCAGAGATTTAAAATTGGATGGGGTGTAAGGACTGCTCCTGAAGGGAGAGTGTTTTTGTGGGACAGTGGGGTGGAAAGATGGATGGAAGGAGGGATGGATGGAGGGATGGAAGGACGGATGGAGGGAGGGATGGGTGGAGGGATGGACTGACTCCTACAGGAGTAGGAAGGCCACAGTGCAGCTGAGTACAGCAGAAGTGTGAGTAATACTGCAGAATTGGCAGGCTCTTTCCTTTTCACAGAATCATGGAATTGACCAGGCTGGAAAAGACCTTTGAGACCATCAAGTCCAACTTATCACCTAACACCTTCTAATTAAATAAACCATGGCACTAAGTGCCTCATCCGGTCTCCTTTTAAACACCTCCAGGGATGGTGACTCCACCACCTCCCTGGGCAGCCCATTCCAATGCCAATCTCTTTTTCTGTGCGAAACTTCTTCCTAACATCCAACCTAAATCTGGCCTGGCACAGCCTAAGACTGTCCTCTTGTTCTGTCAGTCATTGCCTGGGAGAAGAGACCAATCCCCACCTGGCTCCAACCTCCCTTCAGGTAGTTGTAGAGAGCAAGAAGGTCTCCCCTCAGCTTCCTCTTCTCCAAGGGAGGCTCTTCTTTTGCCACAAGATCAGTAGTTGGATGTCATTGGCAACGCCATTAGCACTGTCCCTGTCCTCAGAAGACATAACTAGAGGGTGTGGTGCTTGGTGGGGAGGCCTCTGTACCTGTTGCCTGACAATGAGGAGTTTTGTCAGGCAGATGTGCTTGCTCTGGTGGAATGCATTAAATGAAGTGAATAAAGATGCTCCTTCTTGTCTTCCCCCAGCTGTGTCCACTACTCCTGCGAAGCCACCGACTGCCAGAAGCTGGAGATGGAGAACGCGCTGCTGAACTGCACCGGGGGCGGCTGGTACAACGGAGCCCAGTGCAATGTCAGCTGCAAGACTGGCTACATTCTGCAGGTCCAGCGAGATGATGAGCTCAGCAAGAGCCAGGTTTGTTCTGCTGGCTTTGTGTGACCCACAGCACAGGGATGAGCAAACCAGTGTGGAGAGATTGGCAAATAAACCAGCCTAGAACCCAAAAACTCAGCTCAGCCTTGGGACTAGACATTATCCAAGTACTTCTCATCAGGGTAGAAGCCATCTGACTCTGTAGGAAGAGGTACTGACAGGGAGCAAAGCAAAAATTCCCCCAAATTAGACATTTCCAACCCAAAAAATTCAAATGTGTTCAGAGCTTCTCTGATCTCACTGACTGTACTCAGCCAAACAGTGTTTCTTGGGTTGCTTTCTTGGACATGGGGTGTTTGGGGTTTTGCACAACCAGTTTCTGGGCAAAATGTCTTTTTTCTTCCTGGGGTTGAGGCTAACAATGTCTTAACTCCTTACGATGTTTCAGCTCCCAGTCTCACTCTGACACTACAGAAATGCAAGCTATGGAGGGGGTGGAAAGAGCACTTTTTGCTTTGGAAGCAAAAATCCACTGTAGAGGGCCAAGGTGTGCTACCCAGGTGTCACCTGCTAAGCCAGGTGTCAATAATTCAGTCCTACAAGAGCAGCAAGTCTTGATGAGTGAAGCATTGAGTAAAACCATCATTTTCTTTAAATGTAAAAAAAAAAAATGATGCCAGTCCCCCAGGATGTGGAGTGTGTCCCAGCCTCAGCACGCTGCTGGGAGCAGGATGTGCAGGGCATTCGGGTGCAGGGCAGACATCCCAGCTTGCACACTCATCCCCAGTGCTGCTGGATCCCGTGAGCATGACACGGGGATGGTTTCCCCCATCAGCACCTTCTGACATGTTGTCAGGGCAGCTCACAGACATCTGGGGCCAGGCAGCCTGGGCTGTGTTTGTGAAATCCTGTGTTCTTCATGAGCTCGCAGGCGGGGGGGGACAGAGGGAAGGGGAGTGAGTCAGCCCTTTCAACTCGATTACAAAACAAACACAGGACCCTGTGAGCTGGGCCTCATCCATCCTAATTGGCATCAGCACCAGAACCCCAGCTCCAGCTGAGCAGTTTTGCAGAACAGAAAACAAGTTCTCAAACGAGCCTGAATGGCTGAACCAGGAAATGGTTGGAAGGGATCTGTACATCAAACATGCAAAAATCCCAAACCAAATAAAAGAGCCTAAACATGTTTCACCAGCACTGTGTTATTTACACACAAGTAGTACCTTTCTGGCAGGCCCAGCCAACTGTATATGGTTTTGTTCTGAAGAGTTTGGTTTCAGAGCCTTGATCAGACACATGTGACAGGAGCAGAGGATTTTAGCACCCCTGGCTAACATGATTCACTGTCTATTACAACATGCTTCCTCTTACCCTGAACTACCATTGCACTTCATCCTCTTTTTTTCCTGCAGATAAAACCCCTGAGGCTGATGGCTTTGTTTTGCTCAGTGCTGTGCATTCACTGTTCAAGTCAGGGAGGGAGGAGTGGAGCATCTTAAAGCTATCCATGTTGAGCTGGGCACATTAAACATGTGCTTGAGAAGTTTGTTCTGGGGCTTTGGAGATCTTTTGAAAAGGAACAAACAGCTTCTTTCACTGTTGTCTTATTTCTTTGTGTCAGGTGCTTCAAGCCAGAACTTGTGGAACTTGTAAGCAAGAAATGGATTATCTGAGAAAGTCCAGAATCCATGGTTTGGATTCCCCATATTGTGCTGTATTGAGTGGAACTGTGTTCCTTCCACAACTGATTCCCAGCTTCATCTCCTGATCACAAAGAGTTGGAGAGCAGATGGGGCATGTGGGTTGTTGTCTATCATAGAATCATAGGGGTTGGAAGGGACCTCTGAACATCATCTAGTCCAATCTTTCTGCTAACTCAGGTTTGCCTAGGCCAAGTTGCAGAGGAGCATGTTCAGGCAGGTTTTGAAAGTCTCCAGAGGAGACTCTACCTCCACAATCTCTCTGGGCAGCCTGCTGGAGTGCTCCAACACCCTCAAAGTGAAGAAGTTTCTCTTTAAGTTGAAGTGAAACCTCCTGTGCTGTACTTTGCACTCATTGCCTATTGTCTTATCACTGGCCATTACTGAGAAGAGCCTAGCCCCATCCTCATGACCTCCACCCTTTAGATATTTATATGCATTAAGAAGATCCCCTCTCAGGCTGCTCTTTTCCAGGCTAAAGAGCCTCAAGTGTCTCAGCCCTTCCTCATAAAACAGATGCTTGAGTCCCCTGACCATCCTCATGGCTCTCCAATGGACTCTTTTCAGTAGTTTCCTGCTCTGATGTGACCTTCTTTGTTAGCACAAGGTCCAGCAGCTCACATCTCCTTGTAGTGTCCTTCATCACCTGTGTCAAAAAGCAATCATCATTTAACTGACACTGGGGGGGGGGGCTGCATGAGGAAGAGGAGGAAGGAAGGTATCTTTGCCCATGCTGATGTTTCACACACATGGGTAGGAAGGAGGCTGAGGTGAGGTGCAATGCCTCAAAGAGCAGAGTAGACATCAGTGGCCCATGACCACTGCATGCTGATGGAGACGATTGACAGGCCGGTGGAAACACCCCAGTTTAGCATCTGAACTGCATTTGTCTTCTGTATTTCCCTGAAAGGCAGAAAAAAAGGTGAACAGGGAATTGAAAGCAAAATTTTCCAAAGCACCTCAGAGATGTAGGGGCACATGTCACATTTCAGATCAATCTTTTATATCTAAGAGGGCTTTGAAAACCTTCTTAAGAGTTTCTGCACTTTCCGGCCTGTGTGTCCTCTGAAGCCACCGTTTTAATCAGTCTTAGGGCAAAAAATTCGTTCACCTCTGCTCTCTGAGACTCTCTCGTTCCCAAACTCTGTTAAAACTCCATAAAATCACCAAACCCTAAAACTGTTGTTTGAAGCAGAGCTGTTTACAGGCTTGTGGGCTCAGTCTTGTTCTCACATAGGGACTTGAGCAGCAACAACACAAAAGGATTTGCGTAGTGATGGAGTAAAACCCTTCCTGTATCTTTCTCACAAAGCAGACCTCAGGATATTTTCATTTCCTCCCCGATTTCTTACCACCCCCCTGACAACTCCATCTCTCTTTCTTCTCCATCCTTCTCCATCCTCTCCTCCCTTTCCCCTTTTGTCTTTCAGTGCCTTCCTCCCCCTTGTCCTTCACTGAAAGCCCCACTCATTCAGTTCCTTGTTGTCATCTCTCCTTGAAGCTACCACCACTGCTGCTCTGGTCAAGAGGTGTTATTTAAAACCCAGCAGCTCCCTAACGTTGTGCAAAGGCATCATCAATCATGCCAGGAAAAGAAAGCGCGGCTCATGTGGGTTCAATTAGAGGCACAGTAGTGGGCAGAAGTGGAAGAATACTTAGAAGGGAGGGCACAGCTGTTCATTTTTAAGGAGAGGAAACTTCACACGTGAGGCATTGCTTGAAGAAGGAGCCGGCTGGGATCTTGTGCAGCAGGAAGGAGACGTGAATTCTCCCAGGCTGTTAAAAGTCCCAAGGAACAAATCTTTCTGGCACCAGTTTTGTTTAAGTTTGCTTCCTCTTCACTGTGCTGTACCCTGTATCTTTGGAGGCCCTTTATTTTGTTGTGTTTTTTTTTTTTGACTCCTCTCTTCTCCTCCTTGCCTGCCCTCCCTCCTTGCGTAAGCCTCTTTTGGAAGGCAGGACATGAAGGGAAGCGGTTGCTGTGATGCCAGTCAAAGCTGCACAAAGTGCCCAAAGTGACAGCTAATAAACCAGATGAGAAAGCCAAGTGCTTCGTATGGGCTGCTGTGAGCTGGGTGACCTTGTCAGAGCAGACAGGCGAAACAGGCACGTGCCTTGCTCAGGCTTCAGGTGGGAGATCTGCAAAGGCAGAGGCAGATGCTGCCGCTAAGAACTGCTGCTGGTGCTGAAGGTGGCATTGCTCAGGCTGAGTTGAGTGGAAGTCTCACTCCAGGAAGGACATTGAGATGCTGGAGCATGTGCAGAGAAGGGCAGCAAAGCTGCTGAAGGGTGTAGAGAACAGGTCTGATGAGGAGCAGCTGAGGGAACTGGGGGTGTTTGAAGAAAAGCAGGCTCAGGGGAAACCTCACTCTTTACCTGAAAAGAGATTGTAGCAAGGTGGAGATTGGTCTGTTATCATAGAATCATTGAATCTTAGAATCATAGAATCATAGAATCAACCAGGTTGGAAGAGACCTCCAAGCTCATCCAGTCCAACCTAGCACCCAGACCTATCCAGTCATGTAGAACATGGCACTAAGTGTCCCATCCAGTCTTTTCTTGAACGCCTCCAGGGACAGCTACTCCACCACCTCCCTGGGCAGCCAAGGAACAAGCAATAAGAAAAAAGGAAACAGCCTCAAGTTATGCCAGGGAAGGTTCAGGTTGGACACGAGGAACAGTTTAATCTCCAACAGGGTTGTCAAGCCCTGGAACGGACTGTCCAGGGCAGTGGTGGAGTTTGCATCCCTAGAGGGATTGAAAAGCCATGTAGATGTGGTAACCTGGCAGTGATGGACTTGATGATCTTAAAGGTCTCTTCTAACCAAAGCAGTTCTTTTGTTCTATGAAATGCTCCTGAGCTGCAGTGTGTTGGTGGGAAGTGACAGGTTCCTCAGCAGCCTGGGGTCCTGCCTCTGGGCACTGCAACTTCAGGTGGGACATTGCAAGAGGGTGAAGCTGGAAGCTGGTGGGTGCCATCTGCAATGATTTCTGTGGCAGGGCTGTTCTCTCTGCACTCAAACAACGTCTTTGTCTCCGTTGTGGGGAGTGCTGTCCGCTGTGTCTTGCAGCAGAAATGCATGTGTTGCTGTCTCTTGAAGTGATGACATGATAGACATGCTCTAAAATGTGCCATTATTATGTCTGACCTTGGAAACCTCAACTTCCATCATACAAAGTGTGGAACAAATTACTGGAAACAGCTGAGAAGCCAGGGTCTTCCCCACATGGGCACAGCTTCTCTGTGTGGGAATGGCCTCGCCAGTGTGCCAGGAAGAGGAGAAGCCAGATGAGTCTAGAATGAGGTGACTCTTCTGGATCTGGTTAGTGTTTTTGTTGGGAAAAGATGAGGAAAACCCTGGAGATGAAAATGTAGAGAGACTTCTTTTTGGTTTGTTTTGTTTACATCAAGATCTAGAAATAAAGTGCAGTGGGAGTAGAGACCTGATGAGGAATCCCTTCCAAGGAGGGATGACCCCAGGCACATTGCATTTCCATCAGGCTGTAGCATCCTGCAGCTTTCTGCCAACAAAGACTATGGCTGCACCTGAAACACTCTCAGAATCACAGAAACATCCAGGTTGACCCTCAGGGTCACCAAGTCCAACCTATAGCCCTACTCAACAAGATTCCCCTTAAACCATAGCCCTAAGCACCACATCGGAATGACCCTTAAACACATCCAGGGTGGGTGACTCCACCACCTCCCTGGGCAGCTCATTCCAGTGCCTGACAAGTGTCAGTGTGGGCTAAAGGATCCTGCCCATGTTCTGCCATGCACAGGTACTGCTTGTGATGAAATGCCTGTGTAGTGTTCTGGATTCTGAGTGTGCACTGTTTATTTGGTGTTCTGTAGAGGTTCACCTGATGTGCAACTCTCTCATTAGAGAAACTCCCTTGTGCACAGTGCTGTGTCTCAGCAGCCAGTATCAGCTAGCAGGGACAATGATTTATTCCCTAACTAGATCACACCAGCACTAATAACTGAATCCTTGGAGTTGAATCTCCTCTTGCCGGCAGAGCTTCCCTGCTCTCAGCGTGGCTCCAGCATCCATCAAAATACAGTGTAAGATCCATGTCTTTTCCATATCGTTGGACAGCCCCTGACATCAATAGCTTGAGTTTATGTTTTAACCTCCTGCTGTCAAGGTGCCCAGCAGCCACAGTGCTGGAGTGTTATTTGATGATAGCATCTGGCAAGGGAAATGGAGGCATTGCTGAATGCTGGAGCAGCTCAGCCTGGAGTGCAAGTGTGATGGGGCTGCTGCTGTGTGTGTGCATTATGAAGACATGGAAATGTTCTGTATCATCCCTTCTCCTATGGCTGCCACACCACAGCTTCCTGGAAGCACAGGCATCATCAACTGCCTGCAGGATGGATGTGCTTTTTAGTGGTGCAGATATTCTGATAAGTAGCAAAGGCAAAGTTAATAGCCACTGGGGGGCAAAAGCATTGGGAAGGAGAACACAAAATGTCACTTCACCTGAGCACTCCAAGACTCCCAGAATGTGCTACACTAAATTTGCAGAAAAGGCATTTTTTTCCATCAGCAGTGATCCCTATTTAAATAAACTCCACGGTCTAGAAAAGGGGTTTTGTGCCCACTTGGGAAGTGTCCAGTTTCTCAGCTCTGGGACTGCTTTTTCCATTCCGATTGCAACCATATATCAAAGGGAGACAGGTCTGAACTTCTGCTGAAACCATTAGGGTGTTTTTGCAAAGAGGGAATCCAGCTCCCTTTGATGTGTGCTAGAAAAATTCCCCCTCCTTTTATAAACCCGGATCAATGGCTGGCGGTGCAGATCTCCTGCGAGCTTACCAGCCCTGGGTAGAAAATTCCCTCGAGGCAGGGGAGCGCTGCTTGGTCAAATTCCTCACCAATATCTTCCCCTTCTCCTGCCTGAATTGCTCACATTTCTTTTTCTTCTCCCTTTATTCTGGTAGGGAGGGAAGAATCCCACTTTCACACCCTTCTCTTCTAGTTTTTAACGCTGTTCTCTTTGTCATTAGAAGGTGGCTCTCGTGTTTGGTCTCTTTGCCAACATCTGTTTGTCTTTCGGTCACCCGGTAAATTTGTCAGCTTTGGACAAGTAGCTCCTTTACCTTTTTCTTCTCTCTCCCCAGAGGATTTCAGTCTGCTGCTCTGTTTGGATTATTCTTCATATCCTCACATTCCTCACATCCATAGACAAATAGTTTCTGTGTAGCTGTGACAGTGGAGTGGCATTGGGAAGGCAGAGCACAGACTTGGTATTCATCTCTCAAGTGCCAGGTGAATGTACGAGCAGGATGCTCTTGGGTCTGCCCATTGCAAACTCCTCCAGGAAGAAGTCTGTCTCTCAGGCGTGCATGGCCCTGGGGCCAGGACAGCAGGAGCCTGAGGTCATCCAGAGCCTTGGGGCTCTACTCTGACAGTAATCTTAGACAGAAGTCTTAAGAGCAGCTGTCAGTGTCTGAACACAATGTTGACAAGGCCTGGGCCACCTCCCTTGGTACCCCAGACCAAAGGTGACTGACACCTCGTGGGAGAGCCTTTGATACGAGTCCCAAATGGGTTCATATCAGGTTGGCATCAAACCCAAGAGTGAGTTTGACTGCTCAGAAGGGATGCCCTCAGAGTGACTGTGTAACTGCAAAGGACAGGGACTGGGAAGAGCTGTCAGCTGCAAAGAGCTCAGACTTGTATGCTCCTTTCTGACCTCAGGGCAGGGCAGCAGCTCATCTCAGGAGGCTGTGCAGACAAGAGCCCAGATCATTTGTAGATCTTCACTATTCATATTGCTGCACTTTGATGTCTCACCTCAGAGGTGCTAGAAATACATCCTGGTTCTCTGACACCATTTCTGGCGGGACCATGGCAGTTTCAGTAGCTGCTGTCCAAATGATGATGGTAGTGATCAGGCCCAGTTTTGTGCAACTCGTGAGCCAAAATAATAGCTGTTATTAGACCTGAAGTGGTTTTAATCTCTCCCTTGCTGACTGTGGTGGTTTTCCAGATGGAATCCAGCATCACCATGACTTGCATTGATGGGAAGTGGAACAAGCAGGTGACCTGTGAGCCTGTGGACTGTGGCATCCCAGACCAGTACCATGTCTACCCAGCCACCTTCAACTGCAGCGAGGGGACCACCTTTGGCAAGAAGTGCTCCTTCACTTGCCGACCTCCTGCTCTTCTGAAAGGTATTGGAGGGTGTCTGTGCAGTGACCTGGGCAGAGCTGCACAGCTAACACAGACTGTTCCTGGTGATGTATGTTACTGTTGCTGTTGTTTTAGAATTATTCATGATATTTTAAGTATGAAGAATTATGAGACTCTGTGGGAAGGTTTATTTATGTTAGAAGTTAAGTTCCTTTGCATCTCTCTATTACCTTCCTTTGACCTTTCCTTGATCACGGCTGGCCAGGCTGTAATGACAGTGAATATTGCTTCCATACAACCAAAACATGGAAAAGTCATGGGGATAAATCAAACTGAACTCTCTCATCTTCTTTCCCATGCTTTTGCTGTTTTCTGTGTCTGTCTCCCTTCTATGTCTCATCCATGTGTTTGGAAAGGCAGAAGAAGACTGTAAAGTTCCATGGCACAGTGGCACAGTCCCTCCATCACTGTTCTTAATCCATCCAAAACCTCTCTCCTTTTCCACACTCATCTTGCTCTACCTCTGACCTTTCTCTCCTCTTACTGTTTGGGATTTTCTCATTTTTTTTTTACCCTTCAAAATAACATACTGTGTTGCCTTCTTTCCTTTTCTCCCTCATCTTCTTCCCTGCTGCTTTTCTGCTAGCATCCCCATCATCATCTCAGCACCCTCAGCTCTTCTGCTCACTGGCACATTACCCTTTTTGCTCTGGTCCTCAGGAAACAAGAAAAGATATCATTGTTAATTTGAAGGAACATTAGAGCCAAATTAACTCATCATCTTGCAGAGCAGTAATCTTGACTGCTGTTGTCAACTCAGGTACAAATGTTGTACAAAAAGGGTTTTTTCTACCTATGTTATCACCTTTTCTGCTGGGATTCCTTGCAGAAAAGAGGAATGGGAGCCATTTTTCATTTCAGTTAGAGGATAGGTTGATTTCTTCATTGATAACCAAATTGCCTAATTCTTTTAACTCTGACTTAGGAGGGTAACCACAAGCAAAACTACTCAAGGGAGAGATTTTTATCAAAGAACTCCTATTTACTCTTCATAGCCTCAGAAGGCCATCTTCACAAAAGAGTTCATTGAAAATGCCTGGAATTTTCTTCGAGGGGGTGGTGAAAACAATGGTACTTACTCATCATGACCAGCAAGAACTTCACCTGATGACTCCCCGGGGGTAGCTGGGGGAATGATAACCAACTCCCAGGTCAAGGGGGCAACTGTGGTGTGCGGCATCACTTCACTTTCTGTCCAGACACATTGTGAGCTGTGAGGCAAAGGCACCATTTGGTGTGCAGCCATCGGTGATGACTAATAGATGTTGCCTCTAAGCTTCTGGAGAATGGCGTTCGAATGACTCATGCCTAATTCAATCACTGACGTCATGACAGCCACTGTTGGTAATGTCACAGCTTATCAGTTTGCAGTGGCAAGTATGATATCACCATGGCTGGTCTGCAGAGCTGCTGCATGAGTCAGAGCAGGGCAGCATGCTGGTGCTCCAGAAAGGAGCTGCCTTCTGCACCGAATACCTCTGCAATCATCTGCAGTTGGGCAGGGGAGAGAGAAAGCCAGGGCTGATTTAATGTGGCTTCTCTTATCTTTGTGGGTAGGGCAGGAGGGCTCCTCCACATACCTTCCTGAGCCCTCCAGAGCCTTTTGTTTTCTTCTTCTTTGAATTCCAGCCCCATGCCCTGGCTTTCTTCCTTCCCTCTCAGAGAGATGGCATTGCTCTGGGGTTAGCAGTTTGTTGGTATTATTTTGGATAACTCCGAGGTTGGCTTACTGTTGAAAATATGCCTTGTGGGTTGAGAAGAGTTCCTGCAGCAATGCTGGGGGATTTCAATGGAGTATTAGGGATTTTTGAAGGGTTAGTGGCTCACAGCTGTGCTTTGTTTCTTAGGAAAAGCTTATTCCTTTTCAACATACAGTATAAAATAACAAAGAATGTAAAATACACTGAGACTAGGCTACTTTTAGCTTAACCTTCTGAAATCAAGTAGGTCATAGCAGAGGCAAATAGATCTATTGTACCTTTTACCTTTGAGGTGCTGGCCAAGAAAGCTTCCTGAGAAAAATGAGTCTCTAATGAGTATTATGAATCGTATTTATCACAGTAGTCCCCAAGGACTGAGAGTCCCCAGCTGAGAATGGCTCCTCATTGTGCTGGAGTAGTGACTCTAATACTAACAGATGCTGCTCCAAAAGGCTCAAAATTGAAATAAAAAAGACAGATTCAGGGAAGAGATAGAACACAGAAACAGAGTGAAGAATGTAATGGCACCAAACCCTCTGTTAATGCCATGCCTTTGGAGAGGAGGGGCTTGATGTATGAAGCAAGCTTCCTTTCAGAGAAGAACAAACTAAGGAAGAGAAACACAAAAGATTACAAAGCCAGTGTGTTTTCCCTGTGCTATAGCATCTCTTGAAATAAACACTGTCTGCCTGTCAGCTGAAAACGGAGTCTTTAATGATTCAATGCCAACATCTAGAAAGAGAAAATGCATAGGACATCCACAGCTGAATTTGTGAAACCAGCCAAGGTGGGTTTTGGTACATGACAGCTTCAATGACATTCCAAGACAAACAGCCCTGCTGAACATTGTTAACTCTGCTCTCTGTTCTGCTCAGGAAACAACAGCAACTTGACCTGCATGGAGGATGGGCTGTGGTCCTTCCCAGAGGCCCTGTGTGAGCTGATGTGTCGAGCACCCTCCGTCGTCCCCAACGCAGATCTCCAGACCTCTCGTTGCCGAGAAGATAAGCACAAAGTGGGCTCCTTCTGCAAGTACAAATGCAAACCAGGTTACCATGTCCCTGGATCCTCCAGAAAAGCAAGGAAGTACGTGAGAGAGTGCTGCTATGAGTCAGTGTGATTCAGAAAGCCAGGAGTTAAAATGATTTTGGGAAAGGGATGGGCTGTTTATAAGAGACTGTGTGTGCTGTGAGGAATATCGCTGAGCAATTCCCTCGTGCAGATGGTTGTGCAGTTTCAAGGGGATTTAAGCACCTTTAGCTCACTTAGGCTTCTTTGAAAATGCTCAAAACCAGACCTTGCCTCAGAAATACCCCTTTGATATGCAGCCTGGGGAGTCCCCTTTGAAACTCTGCAGGAAAGGGTTAGAGCTATCATACACTTCTGACTCTACACAAACCCACTTCAAACCAACCACAGCCCACAAGCCTGGGAAGCAGAGTTTTTGGGAGATGTGTCCAAGGCCAGAAGAGAAGCTTAGGCTGGGCAGCTGAGTGTTGGCTTTGCAAATAATCCTTATTTTTGCTCAGAGACCTCATGACGCAGATTCACAACTTGTTGCCCAAGTGTTAAAAGCTGCAGCACGCCCTTACCCCTGCAACCTGCTAGCAAGAACTCAGAGGCTTTAGAGGCTCTCGGCTGACTCAGCCACTCACTAAACAGTCTTGTTTTTTCCTGCACAAAAAGGAGAGCCTTTAAGATCCAGTGCACGCAGGATGGCACGTGGCTGCCGGGCGCTTGCGTGCCTGTCACCTGCGACCCTCCACCTTCCAAGTTCCATGGCCTCTACCAGTGCTCCAATGGCTTCCAGTTCAACAGTGAGTGCCGGATCAAGTGCGAAGATGATGACAGCCAGGCGGTGAGTCCCTCCTAGCCAAGTTATCTCAGCCCATGCTGGCATGTTTTTATCCTATGTTTCCCCAAGGACCTGCATCTTGCAGTGCCGCTGAGCTCTTCTGAGACTAAAGGCAGAGAGATGGAGAGGATAATACTCAGCTGAAGCAGAGGAGGGAAGCTACTATGAACAGTCTGGGAATGTTATTTCTGTGGTAGCAGTAATAGTACCAACTGTTACCCATAGAGAACTACCAGTGAGTGACTTGCTGTTTCCAGACAATAAGTGGCCAAAACCTCTGCCTCGTTGGCTCTGTGATCTGGCTAGAAAATGAGGAGCAATGAAGGGAAATAAGCAGGATGTGAGATGCCTGCCCTTGTGCTCTTGGTTCATGCTATATTACCTTCCTTTTCTGTCCAGTTCTTTCTCGTTATATGTATGTGAGCCATATGATAACCTCATTTACAGCATTACAACTATGCAGGTGAACTGTCCCTAAACTTTCCTGGGTTTCTGGCTCTGAAGGTATCTTTTGACATCAGGGGTCAGATCCTCACCTAGCAGAAATCAGCATGTTGCCTTTGACTTCCTAGCAGCTGTGTTCACTGATATGAGAAGGTCTGGTCTGTAGTATCTTCTTTGAAACACTTAGTTTTTCTCAACAGAGGTAGTTGTAGTTTGTGGAATAAGTAACTTCTCCCCAAAGTGCTGCTGCTGCTGCTTAGTACCCCTGGGAAGAGAAAGTGGAGATGTAGATACTGCTGCTACCACACACACTGCAGGGTGCAGGGAGTGCTCTCCTGAAGGCCTTTTAATATCATTCCAGATTCTCAGGACATATTTAAAAAGGACCAACCCTGCATCTAGCACCAGTGATCTGAGACACCTCTGATACCTGCTCCAAATGCCAGTTGCTGGCCTATTCTCTGCTAGGCTGGCCTGGCCTCTTCATGGGGGCAACAGGCAGAGCCTTATCAGGGCACCAGGAAAAGGTTTCCTTGTGTAAGTCTTAGGTGAGGTTATGAGCCTTGTGAAATGAGAAGTTGCATGTGTGGATGCAGTTCATGTGGGAGCTCTGGGCAAGGGCAGCTCTGGCTTTGTGCATCTAGCAGTGAAACTGGTAAAGGGCCTGGAGAACAGGTCTCGTGAGGAGTGGCTGATGGAGTTTGTTCAGCCTGGAGAAAAGGAGGCTCAGCAGAGACCTCACCCTCTACAATTTCCTGAAAGGAGTCTCTCCTCCCAAGGAACAAGTGCTAGGATGAGAAAAATCAGCCTCAAGTTGTGCCAGGGAAAGTTGAGGTTAGATGTTAGGAAAAATGTCTTCCCTAGAAGTGTTGGTAAGCCCTGGGACAGGCTGCCCAGAGTAGTGGTAGAGTCCCCATCCCTAGAGATGTGTAGATGTGGTGCTGAGGGACATGGTTTGGTGGTGACCTGGCAGCACTGGGTTAACAGTTGAACTTGGTAGTCTTAAAGGTCTCTTCCAACCAAATCTGTTGTACAACACTATTCAACCACTTGCTCAGACTGATCAGTGTGTCTGGAGGCACATACCATTGACTGGCAGTGCCAGCAAACTGGGACCATCAGAGTAATGACAACTGATGTAATGGGTTGGTTTGTTTTCAGATGAGCTGGAGGTGAAGAGCAACGAGCAGGGGAGTCAGGGTTACAGCAATAACAAAGTGAGTTTGGGAAGTGATATACAGCAATGTCTCCATTCACTGTAAAGAAGAATGCAATGACTGTTGAGCTGCAAAAGCACCTTGAGCAAAGCAGCAGATAACATCTTGAGAAAGAGATTTGCAGGGAAAGGTATTTCCAGATATCCCAGAAAATAGACTACAGCAAAAGAGGGAGGACTCCTGGCACAAGCCAGAACCACTTGAGAGGTGTTAATTATTTAAGGATTAAACCCCACTAAGTCTCTCTCAGCTATATAAGGTGATAATGCACGTTGCATCCAAGCAAGAAACCCAGCAGGGATTTTCACAAGAGATTTCGCAGGTCAGGGAATGATGGACAGTATGTTACTATAGCAATGGATATCCTGGGATCTCTGAGTATGTTGCAGAAGCAGTGCAATAGTACCCTCAAGCACAGCCAGCTCCAGGAACATAAATCAGGTTTCATGGCTCACCTTTAATAATCATGCTTGAACCCTGGCATGCAAATTGCCGTGGAAGTGCACCACAGTTGCTAAACCAGCAAATTGTGCTCAATTATCACTTAGCCATCCCTTCCTGAATTTGTCACAGGGCTGAAGGATCATTACTCAGCTGTACATATGGCATCTCTTAATCACCAGGAACGGGATGGTCATTTGAGCCAGCACCTCCCCTGGCACCCAGAGCGAGGGTCTTCCATTACTGAGTATTGTGCACAAATCATATGAACAGTCAGATCTAAATGAATCAGTCTCTGCCAAACTGGCCCTTAGGTGAGAGTCACCAAGCTGGATCCCACTCTGAGTCCATCTGGTCCATTATCCTTTCATATGATTTCCTTATTACTTCTGGCAATGACCAGATGTCTAGAGAAGAGGAAGCAGGTCCCACACAGTAGTCTGCTGATGCGACCACTTTGCATCTCACTAAACATTGTGGTCATCCACAAAGCTGAGTAAAACAAAAACATTAGAATATTAAGGACAAGACCAACACTGAAGGCTGCACAGTCGTCCACACCAGTACCAGGGGCCTGTGTGGATCACAGAATCATAGAACAGTTGGAGTTGGAAGGGACCTTAAAGATCATCTAGTTCTATCCCCACTGCCATAGGAAGGGACACCTCCTGCTAGACCTGGTTGCTCAAAGCCTTATCTAGCTTTTTCCAGAGATACACAATATTTCCAGGGATGAGTCATCCACAACTTCTCTAGGAAACCCATTCCAGTGTCTCACCATCCTCACAGTAAAGATCACTGTACTACAGCTGATGTGGATCATAGAATCATAGAATGGTAAGGCTGGAAGGGACCTCAAGGATCATCTAGTTCCAATCCCCTGCCATAGGCAGGGACACCTCCCACTAGCACAGGTCACTCAAGGCCTCATCCAACCTGGCCTTGAACACCTCCAGGGAGGGAGCAGCCACAACCTCCCTGGGCAACCTGTTCCAGTGCCTCACCACCCTCTCCTGACATCTAGCCTAAATCTTCCCTCTGCCAGTTCAAACCCATTGTCCCTTGTCCTGGCATTCCAAGCCCTTGTCAATAGTCCCTCCCCAGCCTTCCTGTNGGGCACCACTTGGCACTGGTCTCCACTGTGTGGGTCATGGAGAAGAACTCCTGAGGGAAGTTCAGCAGCTCTGCTGGAGTCCCAGCATAGCCAGCACAGTAAAGGGTCCCCAGGGATAGTCAGCACAGTCTCCAAGAGCAGGGTGGGTTAGATGGCAGGCAGCATGCCTGGCATGTAAAACTGGTGAGGAGAACCAGAGATCTTTCACGATTCTCCCACCCAGTGTGGTCCATGTGGAAGATTCGGAGCCCAGCCACACCAGGCACCCTTCTGTCTTATGTCCCACGTTACCCCATGGCAGTTAGGCTCACAGCTCCTGCAGAGCAGCTTGTGCAGAAATCCCCAATGCCATGAGGATAGATCTGACAAAAGATTGCCTGTGCACTCCTTTGTTGTTTCTAAAGGGCATGATATTTCCCCTCGGACTTGGGTATTCATTCTCCAATATCATACAGAGAACCTCTCCTATAAGAGAAATGTCATATCCTATTCCTTGCCCATTCCCACACCAGAGGGTTATTTTTCCTCCTTTCCACCTGCCTCTGTGCGTGCCTGTCTCAGCCTCTTCGCTTGCTGTCACTCAAGGCAGCCAAGCTCCAAAGAGCACGTTCTGCCCTGCTAAGCATCCCTGCTCATGTCCTGTTTTCCTTCCTCCTTCAGACAGCCATTGGGGATTCTTTCTTTTTTTTTTTTGAGACAAAGATGATGCAACTAGTTAGAAAATGGGAAGAGGGAAAAGGTTGTATACACGTAACACAAACCTCTCCATAACAACAAAGAAGGCAAAAGGGGTGACAGAATCTTTATTGCTACTGGAGGGGTTCTCTTTTGAGGTAGAGACCTTCCAAGGGCCTCAGAAAACCACTGCCTTGCACAGAAGAGGCATATGTGTGTTTGTGAGCAGTGCAGATTGCCTTTTGTTTTATTATTCTTTAGAAGAAAACTCCTCTTTGCTCCACAGCAGCAGCAGTCCCAGCCAGGGCTGGCAGTCCCAAGCAGGACTGGCAGTCCCAGCCAGGGCTGGTAGTCCCAACCAAGGTTGGTAGTCCCAACCAGGGCTGGCAGTCCCAGCTGGGGACTCTTCCAGCTCCAGAGGAACTTTACTCCCAGCTCACCTCTGCCAGTTCTCACTTCCCAGTCTGTCCTTACTGTTGTTTTGGTGACCATCCTCCTTATCTCCTGCTCTCATTCTCAGGGCCGTGGCAGCAATGTGATTCACTGCAGGAAGGATGGCACCTGGAGTGGCTCCTTTCACCTCTGCCGGGAGATGCAGGGTCAGTGCACGCTGCCCACACAGTTCAACAGCCACCTGAAGCTGCAGTGCACCGACGGCTATGGAATAGGTGTGTGGGAATCAGCCTGGGCATGGGGGTGCAGTTTGGGTGGGAACAGGGAGCAGTGGGACAGGAGATGAGGGAAAGGATGGGAATGAGAGGGAGGAGGGAAAAAGCCTGCAGTCCTTGAAGTCACCTTCTCCTATAGACCTGTTTACCTGAGGCTGGTGCAGGAAGCTTTTCAGGGAACTGCTTTTAGGAAATGAGAAGCTTTGAGACATCATCTAACATGCTCTGACTGCCTGTTCCTCGTTGCACTTCAGTTTCATCATGTCTCTTCTTGGCCAGCTGGTTGGAATGGGCAGCCAGCAGAGCAGATTACACCAGAGACACATCCAGACCTCCAAACACAGGGATAAGGTGTACCAGCATTTGCTCTTGCACTTTGGTCATGTCACACACATGCACACAAACACACACACACACAAACACACACACTTCAGAAGCTGAAAGGCAGGAAGCTGACAGGGAAGAACAGCACCAGGATAATTCAGGTCTCTCCAGGAGTATGAGACCAGCTGAGCATCCCTCTTGGTATGATGGATTTTTATGACATGTTGTAGGGGTCTGCTTTTCCTCTTCTTTCTGGGCTGCCTGGTCACTCTGCAAGGGATGATGACTGCCTGCACTCAGCTTTGCTTTGTGTCACCCAGGCAGATGGAGGGACAGACTCCACACTGAGTTGTACACTCTATATGGTGTTTTCAGCCTCTGTTTTCAAGGTCTTCCTGCTGCAAGAGCTGCAGCAGGAGCTGCACTGGCTACAGCCCACACAGACCTGCGAGGCCCCTTCCTACAGCCCCACTCCCAGCCCCTGCCAGCCCCCTCCTCCCTTTGCCCGTCCCTTTGAACTTGGACAAATTTCCTCCTTGCCCAGCTCCCTCATTATATCACAGCCATGCGAGGGACCACGAGCCTCCTTGTGTTCCCTCCCTGGGGAGGAGAACACGACCTGGATGAGATCACCACTCTGTAATGATGCCAATTACAGATCATATATCAAAACAATTCCCACCCGCTCCTTCCCCTAAGCGTGAGCAGCGTGGTGGAGCGCGGGAGAGCGAGCGGCAAGCGGGCTGTGGCGACTCTTAATGTGGCGAGGAGTTTTACTCTTGAGAAGAGGTTACCTCCTGGCCCAACTAGGGCTTAGCAAGGAGAGAAATACCAGCTCCTGGTTTGGAGGGGAGCATCTCAATGCTGGAAGCAGGAGGGTCTGCAGCTGTCCGTGCAGTGGGCGCCTGCCAGCCTGTGGTCCTCTCCCAGCCCTCCCAGGATGGCTGTCTGCAGGTGTTAATCCCAGATGTAAGGTCTGATGGACCTGTTTCTGGGATGGGACCACACAGCCATTAGGGAGGTGAGGAACTCGTGGGCCAGGTCCTCCATGAGAACGTGGCTCTTGCCAGAGAGGGTGGAAGATCTCAGTGAGGGCACAGCAGCCACTGGCTCTTATCCTCAGCAGATGGAGACATACCACACACTTTGTTAGGGCTCACCGAACACCACCTTCAGGATCAGGTTGTTGGGGTTTTCTTCTCTTCTTTGTGTTTTTAGAAGCCTGATTGGTGTCCTTCTGAGAAGGAGCTCTTCTGCCACTCACTCGTTCTGGGGCTGGTGTCAATGTACCTCATTCAGTAGGTCTGTGGAGCCACTTCCACGTGTAGTGGGAAAGCAGAATTAACCCCAAGCTCTCCCTGTCTTGCTGGCTCAACAGCCCAGGTCTGCTTTGCTCCTGCTGACTCCTCCATGTGGGAGGATGTGGGAAGGCAGAAGCAGGTGGGAAAAATAATAGCATCCAGTCATGGTCACTATGAATCCCACACACCTTTGGTAATTCCTCAGACACCTAATCTGCCCTTCCAGGCTGAGGTGTGTGTTGAGCCAAAGGTTCAGCTCTCCAAACCAGTGCAGAGATTAATTCCTCCCCCAGTGCAGACTGGAGTGCAGAAATCCTAATGACATGTTTGCAGCAGCTGTGCCATTCAAGAGTGATTTTCCAGGGGGGAAATGGTAATGGTCCAACACACTGGGGCTTACGGTTGTGTCACTACAGGGCTCTGGGATATTGCTGCAGAGTAGCACAGCATGTTTTAATAAAGCAAGGACAGGATTCCCACTGGGCATGACAGTTAATCAGAGGAAAAACAGGTTTATGTGTGAACAAAGCCATCATTACCTCTCTGCGTACTTCGTATCGGCTGTGGGACTTAGGTGATAGCTTGTCTGCAATATCATTAGTCTTGGTCACCCTCCAAAAGATTATTATTGAAGGTCTGTAAATGTGACACATCAAACGGTAGGTTTTGGTCATGTCAGAGGTAAGATGAAATCGACAGCCTCTGCTTAATCAGTCCTGTTGCATGAAAGAGGGGTTGGAATGGAAAAACCTTCACATTTCCTCGGTGATCTGAAAGTACAAAACCTGACCCCCTTCTTGGAGTTAATAGCCATAGAAATACCTAGAAATGCAGCTGGTACAAAAAGGCCCTGGAATATCTGCCACCCCCACCATCTCCTGCTGAGATGCAGGGTTGTGCTCAGCAGTTCATGTGTACCTAGAAGATATGTGATAGTTATGCTTGACTGCTAATTGCAATTTAGGAAAAACGAGCCCTAATCCTGTCCTTCAGCTGGAAGGATGCTGAAAGGGTCAGAAGCTGCTTGCTTTATCCTCTAGCTTTATCCTCTCTGTGTTTTGTGCAGGCACGGAGTGTACCACCTCATGTCTGGATCACAGTCATGAGCCCATCCTCCTGCGCATCAACGAGACTGTGCAAGACATCCAGCACTGGATGAACCCTCAGAGAGTGAAGGTCAGAGCCTGATGAGTTCACTGACTGTATCCCCTGGGTCCTTGTGAGCAGCGAGTGAGCAGTGTTACTTGTGGGTTGTTCACTGAGGGGATACATGAGGAGTTCTGCCCCTTAGAAGTGAATTCCTAACCCTTGTGGTGTTTTTGCATGTTCTGGTATCATGGTGACTTTCTCTCCAAGTGACTTTCCCTCTGTGATTTCTCAGTGAAAGTCAGTTCAAGGTAAAAGCCCCAGCTGAATGTGTTCATATCCACCCTGCACCGAAATGGGTCTAATCAGGAAATGTGATTAGTTACTTAGAAAGATGTGACGGATGGTGAGGGAAAGGGCGCTGGCCAGGTTTTATTTTCTTCCTCCAGTATTTTACATTCTTTGGGTGGCAAGGCTGGATTTTTTTTGCACTGCCTGTGGATGACAAAAGAAGCTGATGCAGAGGGTATTTCATTTCCCGAGCCAGCAGAGCTGGCTGAGTCCTCCCCCCCGTCCCTTCGCCCGCATGTGAGAGATGCCAGCTCAGCACAGCCCCTTCCAGAGGTCACCATTTCTTCCTCCTGCCTGATACAAACACACAGACAGCATTAACCACTCATAGCACTCTGTCCTGGGTGTCCTCTAGCCCCGATGGAGATGTGCCCATCCATGTGCAGCGTCTTGCACATGCCCTCACTCCTGCACACATGTGCCACTCGCAGCACATAGCTGCTGTGTTTCATGCTTATGATTGGGTACCAATGGGAAGCACTTGGATAGCAGTGGGAAACATTTGGATAGCAGTAGGAAACACTTGGATACCAGTAGGAGACACACTCATCTACCTCTTTCTGAAACCCCTCATGCTTAGATGACTGCACAGATGTACCCTCCTGCCTAGGAGTAACAAAATGTGTGTCACCAGGGCCTTGTGCTTATGCACTGTTTCTGCAGGTGTAGATGTTGATCTGGAAGTGCTCAAGTGCACTTCAGGACATGGTTTAATGGCCATGGTGGTCTTAGGAGGATTGGACTCAACGATCTTAGAGGTTTTTTCCAACTGAAACTATTGTATGATTCTGTGTTGGAAGATGCTGGCACATGACATGTCACCAGGGTGCAGGCTGCTGCTGGTGCAAACACTGCTGCCTTTTACATACTTGGCCCTGGCTTTGCTGGAGTCTGTTTTACACACTTGAACTCCATTTAGGAGGAGAACAAGCAGCCAACACAGCCCCAGCATGTCCTGAGCAGCTTTGACAGTCCATTTGATTCTCTACGTGCCTAAATGCATACCCAGGGTTTGGGATTCTTACAATCTGGCCTTGGCTGTGGATGGAGAGCTGCTCCAAAAAATATCTACCACTTCACACTTCACTATTTCACACGGAGCAACAGAATAAATCTTGGGAAGGGGTGAGAATCTGCATCCAGAAAACATGACCAGCCCACAGTGTCCTTCCCAGCTTCCCATTCACTCCAGATGCCAAGATTATATTACTGCCTAAGCCTTGGTTTTGCCAAGTTTCTGGCGTGAGACATAAAGAAAACCCCTATCTCTGTGCTAGGGACAGTTTCTCAGTGGCCCTTTCCCGAGTGCTCAGCTTTAAAGTGGTTTTGTAATTCATGGTGAAAGAAAGTGACAGCTTCCCTCCCGTCCTCTGCTGTGCTCCTTCTTTTATTGATGTGGGTACGCAGAGGGAGCTGTAACGAGTTTTATACCTGCAGGTCTCTGGAGGCCTCATTAGGCAGCAGGGAAAACAGGGTAGTAAGGGGGGAGATGAGAGAAGTGAAGGATGCAGGAGAAATCATGGTTTCCAAGAGTGCAGTGGTAAATAAGACCTTTTTTTTTTCTTTTGCCCCAGTGGTGAGGATCTTGCAAGAGCTTTCAGCCGTGAGCAGATACAAGTATGATCGCACAAACACTTTGTAACAGGAGAGTGAAATTTGGACTTGAAAACTTGTGTTGGGAGATCAGGGGAGTCTTTAGGAGGCCAGCAGGATGATGCTGAGACATGCCAGAGGGGAAGCTTTTGGTAGCTGTAAAACATCTGCCTTATTCAACTCTCCAGATAAGGAGATGGCAGCCCCAGGGAGCTGTGCCTTGTGGGGTGCCACTGGGGGCAACAGTGCTGCTGGTGGGAACGGGGACAGCCCTGGGGAGGCAGGACTGGGATGCCTCAGGGGAAGGTCCCCATGGCAATGTGTTGTGTATCATTAATAATACGTGTCTCTGTTTATGGTCAGTGACAGCTTGCCTCTGTGCCATACGGGGAAAGGGAGCAGCTGGTTGCATTTACACGGCGAGGCTTTGTGGATCTCAAAGTACTTGAATGACGCAAAGGAAACACTTTTAGTTACTTAATTCCAGGCACAAGTAGTGTACAAATGAGCGCAGTATGAGAAGCAGATAAAGGCAGGACAGATCTCTGGAGCCTACCTTGGAGAGGACAGGCACAGATAAAACATAGGGAGAGCCAGCAAGGAAAAAAAACCCAAAAAAACAAAAACCCAACCTCATATAGTTGCGTGTAGCTCCTCAGGCAACAGCTGTTAGAGAAGCAAAGTGGGAAGAGGGAACCACCCTCCTCTGGGGATTGTTTAGAGAAGAGCTGTGCAAAGCACTTGATTTTTTGGTTCACTGGGAGTTCTATCACATTGGGGAAAGCAAAAAAAAAAACCCTAAATTTTCTCCTAATCAAAATAACTTTGGTGGTGGCGGTGATGTGAGTGTTGGTGAACCCAAAAGAACTGCAGAAAACAACACAGTGGTTTGAACCTAACAGAGAGTTTCATCTCCAAGGATATTTTTAAAAAATTTTGTTTAATGAAAATGGAAAAAAAAAAGCAAAAACAAAAACAACCAAAAAACCCCAAATCCCACCACCCTAGAAATTAAACATCCTCTCAAAACAACAACAACAACAGAGAACTGGTGTTGAAAAGTGTCTAAATATCACTGCGTTCTTCAGGACTGGTTTAGGCTGAGTTGTTTTCTTGGGTCTGGACCAGCTTGTTGAAATCAGTTTAAGCAGGCAGTGCCTTCCAGATCAATATTTTCAGCAGGAAAAAAAAACAAACCCAAACAGTTCACCTGGGGTCTTCTGTGTGTCTGTGATCAGAGCAACCATCTCTGTTCCCACCAGTTCCCATTTCCTGTGTGTGCGCGAGAGGCAGCGAGCTGTTGAGGATGCCTCTAGATAGAGCTGCCAAGACTGACTCTGCAGGCAGTGGAGGGAAAAAAGTGAGATCCTTCAGAAAGACAGCTTGACAGCAATTTCCCACCAACTGCAGGGAGACGGGGCAGGCATCTAATTTCTTAGGTTGTCTGAATGGGGGTCCTTGCCTTTGTGTTGAGCAGGAACAAGACAAATGTAGCACTAGGACAAGGAGAAATGGTTTCAAACTAGAGCTAGGTAGGTTTAGTTTGGACATTAGAAAGAAGTCCGTTACTGTGAGGGTGGAGGAACACTGGAACAGGCTGCCCAGGGAGGTGGTGGAATTCCCAACCCTGGAGACATTCAAGGTCAGGCTTGATGGGGCCTTGAGCATCCTCATCTAGTTGGGGATGTCCTTGTGTGGGGGTTGGACTAGATGACTTTTAAAGGTCCTTTCCAACCCAAACCATTCTATGATTCTATGGGATAGCCTGGAAAGGGTCATCAAGCCTGGATCTGCCTACCAGCAGGGCTGGGGGTAGCCATGGCCCATCTGCACACCTCCACACCTGCCCTGCTGCCAGTGATGTTTTCCCACACATATTGCAAGTTCTGGAAGTTTGGATGTCCAAAAGTCGTTAATGGGAATTCTCCTTAAATACTCCTCTATTCATTTAAACTTTGCAGTTTTCTTCTTTCCTTCCCATTACCCCTTTCAGTGGATGTGGGGCTCATTTTCCAGACAGAGAAACTGAGTCATGAAGTTCTAAAATGTTTCACCAGTGCTGTGTCTCCCTCCTCCTGGCAGCACTGGTTGATGCCCTCACCCCATGTTAAGCCCATGGTTAATTGTCATGTTCATTTAGTGCCTGAGGAGTTAGCTGAGACCAGTAGATGCCAGTCTCTGGGCTTTAACCATGGGGGCCACAACCCATCTAAGGTGGAGGAGAGATCTTCACTGATCTCCCTTGGGGGAAACCTAATGCCCTCCAAAGCCCACAAACAGTTGACATCATTGCATTAGTCCCACCGTGGGAGGAAAGCGCCGTGACTGGAGGCACTGGGTCTTCCCTCACAAGGAGAAAATGACAGCTTGATTTGCTTTCTTGGCTCTTTGTTACCTACTGTGGGAGCACATCCCAGCTTCCTCTCGCTTGGCAGCAGATGGAGTCACAGCCACTGAACCGCAGATGTGGCGTTTCTGGGGTGAGGACAGGACCAAAGTCAATAGTCCCGGCTGCACAGCGTGGCCTGTGCAGGAGGGCAGCTGTGCTGCAGAGGCCGATGCAGGAGGGGAGCTGGGTGGGAAGCATATGTCACTGCAGCAGCTTGGGGCACGTGGCAGCACTGGGAAGGGTTGGGACTCACAGAGGCAGCAGCCAGATGGGCTTTATCCCTGTGCACCGCCTTGCATGAGGCGGATGTGGTCTTTCCATCGACATCCTTTGTCGGCCTTGGGACTCCAACTGTAGTGCCACCAGATCCTGGTCGTGTCATGCTTTAGTTCTGCCTGTACCCTTCCTTTCTTGCTTTTTATACATTGAACTCAGTTGCCCCATGCAATACCACAGTGTGGAGCAGCTATGGAGGGCTTTGAAGATGCCGAAGGGACTGGAGCATCTCAGTGGTAAGAAAAGAATGAGAGAGCTGAGGCTGTTTAGCCTGGAGCAGAGCAGCCTGAGAGAGGATCTTCTCAATGCCAATCAATAGCTGAAGGGCAGGGGCAAGAGGATGGGTCCAGACTCTTTTCAGTGGTACCCAGTGACAGGACAAGGGGTACAAACTAGAACTCGAGAGGTTCAATCTAAACATGAGAAAAATCTTTGCTGTAAGGCTGCTGGAGCCCTGCATCAAGCTGCCCAGAGAGGTTGTAGAGTCTCCTTCTCTAGAGAGTTTCCAAACCCTCCTGAGCATTGTGATCCTGGGCAACTTGCTGTGGATCACCCTGCTTTAACAGAGGTGTAGGATTAGATGGTCTTCAGAGGTCCCTTCCAACCCCCACCATACTAGTATTCTGTATCCTTATGGCACTCATGTGCCTGTTTGCATCACAAGAGGCAGGAACTATGCCCAGCAACCTAAATCATCCCAAATTTCTCAGTTTTCCAACCCAGTCTTTGCCTGTGCCCACACACCCTCTTCCATCCCATTGCACTGCACACACCACAGCAGCAGCCAGAGGGTATGAACAGGCTGAGTAATGGGAATTCAGGGTCTGGGAAAACAGCAAGAAGAACTAGGACCGTGGCTGAGGGCATGCCTTGAGCATACTCTGCTTCCAGCTCTGGGAATGTTAGCAGGATTGAATTCAAGTGGAATAGCTCTAATTGTCTCTGCTAGCAAAGTAGCATCCCAAGAGAAGGTGAAGTACCTGGAGCTAAACTGTTGGTAGGTACCACTCAATTGGAATGTCCTACTGTCCCAGTGATTGATGTAGCACCAGGTGAAGTGGCTTTCCTATGCTATGAAGAGCTGCCTGGGGCTACACTCCCTCTTGTCTGGAGGATGCCTAGCCCTGGGCTGTGCAGGCCTTGGGACTGAAGATGACCTTGAGTGAAAGCTCCAAGGAGAACTCTGTCCTATCCGAGATTTCACCTACCATCCATTCCTCTAAGGGAAGGTGCTGGAGGTTTAATACTGGGGAGGCTGGGAAAGTGGTCAGTGCATCTTCTATGAGGGATTAACTCTCAGTTGTAAACACCCTTTCTTAAGAGCCTGCTTCAGGGCTCTTTGGCTCCTTTTGTTAGCTCCACATGCTCACACACATTCACACATATCCAGTGGTTTTGTAAATATTGATGCTTCTCACCCAGGGGAATGTGAGATGCTCTTTGGAAGTGCACTTCTACGGATTGGCTGGCTGGCCTTGGATATGGGAGGCAAGCTCCTGAGTTTCTCTACTTCGGTTTAATCCTTGAGTTCAAACACTCCTGAATCGCTTTCTTTCTGCTCCCCCACTCCTCGCCTGTTGCCTGGCCTTGTTTATTTTGAAACCTAGAAAAGTTTCCTTTCTTTTCCCTCTGAAGTGCAGTAAACAGAAGAGAGGGGGGGGGGAAAGAAAATCTCTCACCATTCGTGGCAGGCAACAGCCTGGAAATCTCCATCTGTCTGTCAAGAGCGCGCCGGGGGAAGGTCTGACACGGCAGGGCCCCCGCACCTTGCAGCCTCCCTCCCAGGGGATAAACAAGGTCCTGCCTCCGCGCCCGGCCGCCGCTCGGCTCACACAGACGGGCCCTGTTGCGAGGCAGGTGGGGCAAGCAGGGCTTGACTAATGGTGGAAAATCCGAGAGCGTCGGAAAGATAAACAGCCCCAGCCAGATAGTATAAAAGTCCCTTTGCTAGCACGTGGCAGGTAAGCCTTAGATGACAGAAACTGCAAAAACATGCTGAGGTTCCCCTGTAGATGGATGCAGTCAGCCCCCAAACACACCGGGGAAGGAATGGGTTGTGCGTCAGGTCTTCCCCAATGCTAATCCCTTCCTTCCCCAGGCCTCCATCCAACTCCGACCCCAGTCCTTGGGTGAGCACAGAGGCGCTCACTTTGCCCAAATGAACATTGTAGTGCTCCATCTGTGGACACTAATCTGAAGTGAACATTGTGCCTGATGTCCTGGAGAATTGGTGGGAGTCCTGTCTCCTAGCCCTCCGTGATACTGAGCCACCGTCCCCACTGAGGGGTCAAACTTTTCATCCACTCTAAAAATCTAAGTTTCCGTGTCTGCAGGCAAACAGTGGCTTCACTTGGCATGCCCTGCCAATGGTGTGTGGTCACTGTTGCCCCAAACTAGGCTCTTCAGGCTTTATGATAAATTACAGAAATTATAAGACTCACATAATGCAGCAGGTGGTGTTGTCCTTCCTAGGGGTTATTCTGAAGGCATGTTGTGGGAGTCACTTTTGTTTCAGATCTAAAGGATGATGGGAAAATGTACCTGAAATGCACCTTTAGCATCCTCAGGAAACACAGATGGGTAGCAAGAGAGAACACTGGTTAGAAGTGTAAACCCCTCAATTAATGCCTAGAATTAATTCTACCCAAGAGCAAGATAGGGAACCTGTGCCTTTGCCTTTCCCTGCCACGTTCCCCCACCGTGAGTGAAATATTGGACACGACATTTAAGGAGAACTTTAAATATTATTTTAATCTCAAATGTTCTGTTATTGCAAGTGTGAAGTCCAACACTTCTTGTAAATACCTGGAGGACAGCCAGGCCCTGAGAACACAAGAGGTGTTAGGAACTGAACTTCATTGGTTAAGTACAGGAGAGCCATAGGAGCCAGTACACTGACTTTCTGTACACTGATTTCTTTGTCTTAACCTGTTGGTCTTCTTTTTTTCTTCTTCTTCTTCCCTCCAGAGCGTTGTCTGCACAGCAGGACTCAAGTGGTACCCTCACCCTTCCCTGATCCATTGTGTCAAAGGTTGCGAGGTGAGCTTTGGCGTGAGCCCAGGTGGTCTGTGCTTGCCCTCCTAAATGCTATGGTGGCACTCACTGCAGTCACCTGGGCTTTAAATGCTATTGTTCAAGTGGGACAAACAGGCTTTTGCCCTGAACGTCCTACCAAACAGACTGGGATCATTTGCATCAGTTCTGACACTCAGAGATGGGATTGGTTGTTTCCTAGAGCCAATGGCTGGGTGACTCTTGCAGGAGTTAAGTGATCAAATAGCTCAGCAACATTGGTAGACCATCAAAATTTCCCAGGATCCAGGAATTTCTGGGAAGCTGCAAAAACCTTCAGTTGTTTTTCCTTGATTTTGGTATATTATTAGAGGGCCGCTTCTTTCCAAGACCAGCTTGGCTTTGGGCCTCAGTGTGTTCAGATGAACTCTAAGAAGGCTAAAGGCAGAAATGATAACAGTGGGCAGACAGCACAGCTGGACAGTGAGCAAAGCACATATCCCTTTACTGTGCACCTCCATCTGAACCAAAAAAAGAATCAGAAAAATGAAGTTACTTTTCATCTGTGATGGTTTCTTACAGGCTTGTGTGTTATCTGGAGAAAGCAATTATTTTGAAAGATCCTGTTTCTGCTGGCAACAGCCTTTGAAAAGTCTGAGAAGTCTTAAGATGCTTCCCGTGGTTGGGCGGCACTGGAACACCTCTCTCTAGGTTATGGTGCTCATGTGATTTCCATCATACTTGCCCCTGAGTATCTCACCCATGTCATGGTGGTCCTTGTGGAACCTCTGTAAGGCTGGGCAGCTTCATAGAATCATAGAATGGTAAGGGTGGAAGGGACCTTAAGGATCATCCACTTCCAACCCCCTGCCATAGGCAGGGACACCTCCCACAAGCACAGGTTACTCAAGGCCTCGTCCAACCTGGCCTTGAACACCTCCAGGGAGGGAGCAGCCACAACCTCCCTGGGCAACCTGTGCCAGTGCCTCAGCACCCTCACTGTAAAGAACTTCCTCCTGACATCCAGTCTAAATCTTCCCTCTGCCCATTTTAGAAGTGGGGCAGCTCACAGGCGGAGGAATAGACGCTGCTTTGTTTACAAGGACAGGCAGTGGGAAAGCTGTGTCTTGACCCCACATCTCCTGACTCTCTGCAGCACTGACTGTGCTCTCAGCACCCAGTAACCCAATTTTACAAGCTCATTGAAGTTATTTGCCTGGAGTGGCAGAACATGGCACAGAATTCCTAAATCTGACACGAAGCTCTAGACCACATTGCTCTGTGGCATGTGATTTGTCTTGAAGTGAAAGACAGGTTTCCTTCGCATACAAATGTTGGACCCAAGAGGGTAATAACTCTCCAACAATGTAATAGTTTCTGTCTAGTTGTTCCCTAAATGAAAAGCATTCTGCTGTCAGTGCTGTGAATGTCAGAAGCCATCTCACACATTGCATTCATGCAGGCTGGCTGGGCGCCCCTATTCTCCGCAGAGAGCTAAAATAACATCCCGTGGCCATTAAAAAATGCCATTCAGGTGCTGGTACACCACTGGATAGCCATTCTCCTGCTGTTTAAGGACGGTTGGTACTGAGGCAAACTTTGCAATGATGTAATAATTTACCAGAAGCCATTATTACTGACATGCTTTTTTTTCACAACTTCATCTTCCCTTCCATCACTGTTAATTGCCAGACCCCTCTGCATCGATAGGAACTTTCTTCTTTTCATCATTCAGTCAGCGGTGTCACTGCACCACATCACAACCTATCATCTCAGAAGCCTTTGCCCAGACAATTGATAATGGCCTCTAGCATTGTTTTTAGAGCATGAGGCTTCCAGGATCCCATAGATGGGCCAGAGCTTGTTCCTCTGGCATGAGGATCCCAGGGGAAATGCCATCTTCACCAAAGTGCTTTAACCGACTGTGGAAACAGGGACTAGTCAGGCAGTAGGTCAATGACACGGGGCCATTAGGCTGATCCAGTCCCTGGTTTATCACTGCCCTTAGCATTGGGGAGGCTTCCCTGACCTGGAGGTTGTGAGTGGGGCATTCTTGTGCTCTCGGCAGCCGTGGGAACCCCGAGTGCTGCCGCAAGGTGATTTCTTGTCGCTCCCTAGTGGCAGCAACACAGGCTGAGGAGTCAGCCCCGCACTTCACAGCAGCTCACTTTTGGTGTTTCAGTAGAAAAACAAAACCCTCTGGCCTGCCTGGACAGTCCTCCAAAAATATAGGAGCACTTAGATATGTGTGAAGACCTATAGAGACCTCATGTTCCTCAACCAGGCCTCAGAGAAGGATTCTGGTACCAGATCGGGAGAGATGCTCTTTGTCTCATTCTTCTCCAAAAGACTGCCTTGCCTACTCTGTGCCAGTCAAAGGCAAATTCTTCCACAAGTTTCTTTGACTGATTTTCCACTGTTCATAGGTGTAGGGTACAGACATAGGCATAGAAAATTAAAGTCAGGCCTCTCTTAACAAGCAGGCATGGCCAGGTGGTACAAGGGAAGCATGGAGAAGCCTACAAAATGTCCTAGGAGTTTGAGCAAAGTTCACAGTTTTGAATATGACCAGGTTGGCATGAAAATATTTCTCTGTCTACTTACAAATCATTCCCTTTTAACTCTTAGCATATTAATTAAACTGGAAGGGCAAAGTCTTTGCCCATATAAATAAGTTGCTCTCTATGAAAGTCCATGGAGTTAAGCCAGGTCACAGGGACAGAAGCCTCAGCCTGTAGCTCTGATTTCCTTGACAGCATTTGTAGCTAAACAAGTGACATGCAGTGAGTCAGTCACCTCCTGGTAGTCCTGCTGATGTCCAATGTTGCCATCAGTGCCTGGATTTCCTGTACCCTGACAGAAGAATTTAAATTTGTGCAACATGAACAGTAAAGATCTGTGGCTGGGTCTGTTTCCTTATGAATGAGCATGGCCATGGCTCTGTCTGGGCACAGCACCTCGTTCTTCAGGTCTCTATTATCAGGGATATTCTGCTAATGGAATTGTTGCCAGATCCTCCCAGAAAACCTCCACCAGCCTCCCCACCTACTCTGCAATGATGCCTTCATGTAGGGAAGTCCCTGATGTGTTTTCTTCAGTGCAGAGTAAATGAATTTTCCAAAGAACAGAAAGGATGGGAATGGCCTCATGAGCCTGTGCATGGAAGAAGCATTACAGAGATGTGACCACGCTCTCTGCTGAGCACCTATTTCTTAGAGCTTTCCTTGTTGCCTGGAATCCTCATACCTGGGATGGGTCTTTTTTTTAGTGTCAGGCAGACTTTTGACTTCCAAGACTTAGTGGCCAAGAGGGCTTCAACGTGTGATGAAGTTCTTCACAGGGAGAGTGATTGGCATTGAAATGGGCTGCCCAGGGAGGTGGTGGAAGTGTTCAAGAAAAGTCTGGATGAGGCACTTAGTGCCATGATCTAGTTGACTGGCTAGGGCTGGGTGATAGGTTGGACTGAGTGATCTTGGAGGTCTCTTCCAACCTGATTGATTCTATGAAAAAACATCCTTCAGGCCTTCTCCTCAGAGGTGTGATTATGATTCAGGTGCAGTGCAGCACATTCTAGTGATCACACTGCAGAGACTAGTGACCACATTTTCTTTCTCAAGGTGATTTATGAATTTTACTTAATAGCTCTCCACAGTGCCCCTCTGGATAATTGCCATTATCCCAGCTCTGAGCTGTGGAGCAGGGGGAAGTGGCATGTCATGGCCAAGGTCACATGCCTGGTTGGAGAACGTGAGCACATGGTGCCTGTGCTGAGCTGAGGCCACTTCCATTTCTCTTTGTCATCTGTTTTGTGGCCTTGTTGTGCTGACACTTACCCTGAGCTGCATCAAAAGAAGTGTGCTCAGCAGGTAGAGGAGGGGATACTCCACCTCTCCTGTGCTCTCATGAGACCCCACCTGGAAGAGTGTCCAGCTGTCAAACACAAGAAGGACATGGAACTGTTAGAGGGGGTCCAGAAGAGGCCACAAAGATCAGCTGGAGCACCTCTTCTCTGAAGACAAGATGAGAGTTGGGGCTGTTCAGCCTGCAGAAGAGAAGGCTGTGGGCAGACCTTCCAGTATTTGGGAGAGGGGCTACAGGAGAGCTGGAGAGGGACTTTTTACAAAGGCTTGTAGTGACAGGACAAGGAGCAATGGCTTCAAACTGGACAAAGCTTGATTTAGATCAGACATAAGGAGGAAATTCTTCCCCACAAGGGTAATGAGGCACTGGAATAGGTTTCCCAGAGAAGTTGTGAAGGCTCTAATCCTGGAAGTGTTCAAAACCAAGCTGGATAGGACCTTAAGCAAGATAGTCTAGTAGGAGGTGTCCCTACCCATGGCAGGAGGGGTTGGAACTAGATGATCTCTAAGGTCCTTTCCAACCCAAACCGTTCTGTGATTTTTCAGCTAGGAGATCTGTGGTGGAAAGTACAGCTATTAAAAGCAAGCCAGTTTTGCTGCTATACATAACCTGCTTCTTAGCCCACATAGTTTTAGAAGGTTAGCTTAAAACTATCAAAAAGTGCCACAGTTTTAGATGCCTTGATGCTGTCTCTGGGCCTAGCCAAATTAGTATTCCTGAAGCATCATCTTGTGTGGGATGTGAAAAACCAACAAGGGCTCATTTCCCGTCCATCTAGTGTCCTTTTTTTTCCCCTGCCTGCCTAGAAGGGAGAGGAGAATAATTATCTCCTGATTTTCAGGGCATTTGTCAATGTCACAAATTATATGGCTCCTTCATGGTTTCATGTTTTCCTTCTGACATATTGTTACAGCTTTTATCCACGTCCATGTTCTCAGCCTTTCTCTGATTTTTCCTTTTTCAGCCTTTCATGGGGGACAACTACTGTGACTCCATCAACAACCGGGCCTTCTGCAACTATGATGGTGGGGACTGCTGTGCCTCAACAGTCAAGACCAAAAAGGTAGGGATGCCTCTTCCTCTCTTCGTTGGGAATTTCTTGGTGAGCTCTGCTTTGTGTCTGAGAAAATCATCTTTTTGCTAGAACAAGGGGAGATCCAAGGTCTCAGAGGACCGAAGGCATCAGCTCACTGCAGGCACTGAGTTTTTGTGGCTCATTTGGAAGTTTTCTCTTGATATGCCTGTGCGTTTCCCATCATAACCCACCTCACCCCTGGGCAAGGCAGGTTCTTAAATGAAGTAGTCCAAGGTGTTCCTTGATTCTTACTGTAAATACACTCCAGCTGACCTACAGGCAAAAGCTGGCTGGCTCCCTCTAAAACTCTGGGGCATATTCATCAGCAAAGCTGTGCCTACTGCTCAGGAGACCTTCACACAGAAATCTAAGAAGAGTCTATTTGCCCACCCTGATGTCCACCCTCGTGCTAAAAAGGGAAATTAGACATTAGGAGTTATTAGGAAAAAAACAGAGAGCACAACAAAAGCATCATCATAGGTCTGCATTGGGTCCATGTGTACCCAGAGGCACATGGCTCGCTGCTGACCATACCATCTCCACAGGGACAGACTGGGACAGAGAAGGGTGTGGAGCAGGACTGAGTGGAAGTGCAAAGACTGCATAGGCCAGGACCTGCAAATCTTGCAGAAGAGACAACAGGCAGAATTAGTGGCAGAGATTTATAAACCATTTAATGCAGAGAAGATACTTAGGAAAATGAAATCCACTGTTTCTTATCATGCCACAGTGAGAGGATGAAATGGTAATTACCTGGAAGCAGGATGCAAAGTGAGGAAGTGCTTATTTGCACAATGTGTACTTGAAGGATCACAGGATGTGTTGCCACAGAGAATTATTAAGAACAAAAAGCATTCAGGGAGATTAGCTCCATCAGAGGCTGCTAAACACACTGATCAGGATGCAGTTGCTGGCTCAGGAATATCTAAACCACTGACTGCCTCAGTCTGGGGAAGAACCCCTCCAAACATCCCCTTTTTACTATGATTCTTTAACAGCCATTTCTGGCCACAGTGACAGTGGAGTGATGGAGCTTGTGGTTTGAAGCAGCACAACCTTTTCCATGTTTCTAACCACGATGGATTTTGAATTTGTTTCCCAAAGAAAGGAAAGAAAATTGTTAGCCTCTGCCATGTGAGATCTTTACCTTATCTTCAAGATTTGAGTGTAGCTCAGAATGAAAATCCAGCAATGTTGAGTATCTGATATATTTTAATAAATAACAAGACTTGAGGGAGCTTGGCCTCAGCATATGAGATCGTTCAGTTCACCCACTTGAGGGAGGTCCCCACTACTGCAGTGCATGTACTGAAGATCTCTCTGCAGGGAGCAGTCCTTTCTAAGACAGCTTTGGCTGGAGTCTTCTTTTACTTGGTTGAGCCAAAGATCTCTTATCAGTACAGTACTGCTGGCTGTCTCTGGCTCAGCTGGGAACACTGGGGAAGGGAAGTGGACATGTCTTGGCAAGTGGAAGAAGTTAATTTCTGCACTGGGGAAGAGGTAGATTTCCTGAATGTGGATTTCTTTTTTTACAAATTCTCCCCTGTATTGCTGTGCTTCATTTGGAACTGGCCCTGTGAGCCACATGCTGGGAGGGAAGCATGGGCAGGTGAGTTCTCTGCTGCCCAAGGGTGGAGTAGGGCATGGAGAGCCTATGCAGAGCTCCCTGCTGAAACAACCACTGCAGAGAAGAGCAGGGTGACAGGCAGCAGCTTGTCTTCAGTGTCGTCTCCAAGAACAGATTCCTATCTCTGGCTCATATCCACCTCCTCGGGAGGAGCAGCCCCAGGGCAAGCACAGCTTGCTCGCTGGCCTCACAGGCCCTCCAGCTGGGAGGACAGAGCTGGAAGTGCCTGGTTGCTCAGCATGGCATAGGGCTTCTCCTCCTCCAACAGCCTGCGTGGGAAACTTTATCTTGCTGCCTCCAGGCTTGAAAGCAGAGGGCGAAAAATCCCAAGAGGTGCCAGAGGAGTGGAAGTGAGGTGGCTGGGAGGAGACTGACCCAAACCAGCCCCATCAAGACAGGAGCTAAAGGCACAACATGTTGCTGGGGTGGGGACAGGACTGAAACACAAGGGATATGAGTGCTGAATTGGATAAGATTAAGGTTTGGGAGCAGAATTTATTGCTGGGCAGGGAGTTGAGAGAGAGTGGGATCTGCACAGAGTTGTGAGCAGTTACCAGCCAGGCAAGTCGCGCTCACAATATCTGCTGCTTTGCTGCCACCCAGAAATGAAGTGACCACCCAAGAGGGGGAAAGAACTTTGTAGCCCAGATGATGACTGGTCCCTGTACTAACACTACCTGATGCAAAGCAAAGATGGTTCGGGGCAGGCAGCAGGTCACACGCCTGCTGCATTACCCCTGTGGAGGTTTTGTAGCTTTTCAGCGAAAAATCAGCTTCCATGGACTGCACTGGGAGCTGTATCTTTGACTGGGGGAATTAGACTTACCCTACCTTATGCTTTAGAAACACCTACTCTAGAGGTCACAGTTTGAAGGCTGAGCCATAGAGCCATTGCTTCCCCAGCATGCATTCAGCTTCCCCAGCATCCCAGGAGCTGAACGAGGAGCTCAGAAGGAGTAAAAAAAAAAAAAAAATTACCACCTTTTCTTGGACCTTCCATGTCAAAAGCAAGATGCTAAGTCCCAGTTTATTACATTTATAGGGTAAAGGCGGGGACAATAACCCACCAGTGAGGCCTCAGTGTCAGAGCCAAGGAGGTGGCCGGCAGCAGCGCCCTGCCTGCGAGGCAGCCGCCGACACCTGTGGCAGCAGCCGTGGGGCCACGAGTCTCGGCTCTGCGAGAGATTTTCCCGTCGGAGGCCTTTGACTGAGACCAGATTTCAGGCAAGGCTGTTCAAATACAGCCCTCCCTTTGAAGAGGTTTATGAGTGGAGCATTACAGGAGATATTCCAAAGGGAAAAACAATGAAAGGTGAGAGAAAAGGGAGCTGAATAAAAATACTCCGCATACCAAATCCTTCCAGCACAGTTTGCCACCTACTTAAAAAGGCACAGTTTTAAAATACACATTGGATGTAAAAGCCAAAAACCTGGAGGAGACATAGGGAAGGGTGAGTCCAGCTCTGTTAATTCCAATACCAGATGAGGATGTATTTTCATACGGTTGCAGAAAGAGCGAGACACTTGAAAGAGCCTGCTTTGCCCATTTATTTCAGGGTTACATACTATATGGCAGATGTGTCAGTCTTTTAAAGCCCCTGCAAGTTTACCCATAAATGTCTAACATTTATGCAACACCTGTTTTTCTCCCCAAAACGTCACAGGGCATTTTACAAGCTTTAGATTTATCATCTTCTCACCGTTGCAGCCATTGCCGAGGTGACACATGGTTCACATTTAACAGAACATAGCAACTCCGCACGTTATTTTAGGAAAGGGCTGAAGATTAACATTGCATCATGTGAAGATTCAGGAGTTAACAGTCAAGTAAGAGCCAGCTTCAGATCTTTAATGTCCACAAACTGTCAAGACTTCAGTTTCACTGCAGTCCCACTGCCCTCCCAGAGGCACTGTCAGTTGCGCGCAGTGCTGTGAGCCGGCCTGCCCGAAAGCAAAATGATTCAGCCCATTTTCACTTTAGTTCTGAGCCCCTAGTGTGAGATTTTGCACACCTCTGGTTTTGTTGCCCTGAGAACGCACCAGAGACTTCCACACAGCCTTTGCTCAGGCCGTGTTTTTTCCCTTTTGCATTTGAGCATGAGCAGCAAATGACCTTGTGCATTTCTGCAGCAAGAGGGGAACAGAGCAGTGTGACTTATCTGACCGACCGCCGCCTAATCAGTGCTGCTGCTTAGATAGGGAATAATGAGTGTTCGCCCTGTACTGCTCACAATCAGGCTGGAGAGCTTAAAAGAAATCATTAAAGACCTCTTTTGAATGCTGCGAACAGCAACGAGTAAATGCAGTCATATTCTGGGCATAAATTCGAGGTAACTGCAGTCAGCAGAAAGGGGCAAAAGAGACATTCATCAGCTTAATTATTTGTTGTGCGCTAATTGCTCAACGTACCCTCGCAGCGGGCAAGAAGCCAAGGCTGGCACAGGGATGATGCCACCCGAGGAAGTAGGGACACACCTCCTCTGGGGCCTGGTGGACTAGCTGGGCTGTGATGGGGAGATGGGCTGTGTGGGGAGCAGGGGCTGGTGGCAGAGTTTGCAGTTGGGGCAGAGGATGGGACTGCACTTCTCAGCTTGCCCCATGCATGACCCAGGAGCAGCTTTGAGAGACAGGAAGGCCATTGCCGGCCAATCTCCAAGGGAGAGAAAGCTTCTGTTGTGTATCTGGAGGGGATAAAGTCTTCCGTGAAGGACAAAGCAAAATCCCATCTTCTTTTAATCTTCCTACCCTCCTGACCCAGCACAGGTTGCCAGCTCCCTTCTGCCTGGCTGCTCTGGGAAGCTGCTTCTTGCTTTGTATCCTGCCACAGATAAAAGAAGATACTGTTTTTTAAAACATTAAATACATGAGGCTGCTAAAGTGAGAAAAATAAATAAGCTGGGCATAACCGTCTGTCTCTGGGCTGGCAGCCACCTGCAAGGAGCTCCTGGGGTGTGTGGCACTGTAGGGAGAGAGGCTATGGCTGTTTGTTGCAGGAAATCTCTCTGGCTGTTGTTCTCCTTCGATTCTTTTCTCTTCCCCTTCCCTTTTACAAGTTTTCCCTGAACAAAACTGTCTAGAAAAGCCTCACAGAAATCAGTGATGTCTCTCTTTAGGCTCTGCTGTTGTACTTTGTTCCAGACTTGGATCACAGATTTGCTTAGTTGAAGATCCTGCAGTCTGGTCCCTGCAGATTTCAATACAGAGAATTTGCTGGTTTAAATTTCCCCCAACTGAAACCGTTTGAAAAGTGAGCATTCATCTCTCTTTCCTCTCTGCTTTTCCTTTTTGTCATCTAAGGGGTAAACCTGCAGCTCCCATGAGAAAAACCTCAGCCAGTTATCACTCAGGTTTTCCCTCAACTACCTTGCCCCACAGCACTTAGAAAACAAAAAAGAAGAATTATCCCTCCCCTTCAGCCTCTTGACATTTCTGCCCAACACCTTGGAGAGGAAAACCAGCAAGTGCCTTGGCGGAAAACAAATGAGGACTTGGCAGTAGATAGAGAACTGTGTGGGATTCATCTAAAGCTTTGCTTATCTAAAAGATAGGCAAGTTATCAAAACCTCTTCAGAGACTTTATGACTGAGAATTCAAGGCCTGAAGAAAGGAGCTTTGAACTGAGGGGCTGCTGCTGACTCCAGCAGGGATTTCCAAAGGCTCTGCCTGTCTCCCCAGAAAAGGGAGTCTGCTGCGCTCCTCCATCTAGGACAACAGCAATAGCAACGTCTTGGTATTCTGGAGAAATAAGTGCCTTCCCCCAGCTCTGCCATACAGACCTCTCTTGGAGACTCACAGGTCTGTGAGGTCTGTGTTGGTAGAACATGGTTTTGAGGTGACCAGCAGCCAAAGTGACCACCCCAGCTGAGGAAATCCTGGTTATCCAGAAGAATTGACATTCCTGCTTCCAACAGCTTGAATGTCTCCAGCTGGGTGTGTTTGTCTGCTCCATAGTTAGCTGGTGGGATGCAGTGAAAGGTGGATGAGCACGAGGGAAGGAAGGATGCAGTGCAGAGTGTTGCTTCTTGCCTCTGGAAGCGGCAGAGTGCTGCTGCGTGCTCCACACGTGCTGGCTCGCCTGGGCGCGTGGGTGAACTCACTTACCCATGAGCTGTTGGTCACAGCCTCAGTGGCTCTCTGTCTGCCATGTGAGGAGAGTTTTCTGTCATGGTTGGTTGGGATGGGAGCTTATTTTGGGGCTCAGAGCTTGGTTTCATAATTGTTCAGGGAGGCTTTCCAGGCGGCAATAAATTAAAAGCAGTGATGGTAGTAACACATGTTGCCTATCCTTGAGAGAAGGCTGTTGGCTTCAAGGGACATGGGGCTTCCCACAACATACAGCATTCCCAGGGGATGTGCTCGTGGAGGGTGTTTGCTTTGCTATCCAACCTCACTTCATTAGCAAGTGTTACAAAAACCAGTGAACAAACCTTCCCTGCTCCACCGCCAGCTATTTGGCCTCTGGGTGGTCTGGCTCCTATTAAATCTTTGGTGATTATTTAGAGTAATTACATTCATGTTTGCACAATCAGTAGCACAAGGGTAGGAAGTGCAGCTGATTGCTGAGAAACTGAGCTGCATGTGGTTTGGCAAACGGGCTCCCTCACTCTGCTCAGCAGGCAGGCGGGGATGCGGGGATCCGTGCAGGCAGGGCTTTCCCGGGGATCCCTCCTGGCTTTCGGCCATCCTGCTTCCACCAGTTCTGGTGAGGCTGCTCCCGATTTATAGGCAACGAAGAGAGAGGAGCATCTGTTGGGTTCAGCTGAGCTATGTCTTGTTATACCATGTCTGCTGGCTTCATTTGGGGAAAGAGCACAAGTCTTGTGAGGAGCGGCCAAGGGAACTGGGATTGTTTGGCCTGGAGAAAAGGAGGCTGAGGGGAGACCTTGTTGCTCTCTACAACTCCCTGAAAGGAGGTTGGAGCCAGCTGGGGGTCAGTCTATTCTCCCAAGGAATAGAACAAAAGGAAACAGCTTCAAGTTGCACCAGGGGAGGTTTAGGTTGGACCTGAGGAACAATTTCATCCCCAAAAAGGTTGTCAAGCCCTAGAACAGTCTGCCCAGGGCAGCGGTGGAGTCCCTATCCCTGAAGGGATTTCGAAGTCATGTAGGTATGGTGTTGAGGGACATGGTTTAAGGATGACCTGACAGTACTGTGTTAACGGTTGGACTTGATGATCTTAAAGAGCTCTTCTAACCAAAATGACTTTGTGATTCTATTTAAAGCCCAGGTTATGGCAAGGCAGTTAACAGAAATTCAAGCCTTTAAACCTATATGTTTGCATGGAGAGAAGGTTTCTTGTAAGCTTCATCTCCACTTTTCCCAGCCCCTCTGGAGCAGTGCCCTAGGCATGAACCTGCATACCAGCCCCAGAGTCAAAAGGGGCTTGTTCCGTTATCTCTGAACAGCCCTGCTGACCTAAATGCCAAAAGCCACTGAGAAGACCTTTACAAGACACGGTTTTGTCCTGCAAGGGCCTGCTCAGGGAACAAAATGCTGGCTGGCATTAGAGCCATGGGAGTCTCGGGTGGCTGCGACACTCAGCACAGCCTGCCACGCTTATCTCGCCACGCTGCGCTCACCCACAGAGCCTCCGTCTGCAGCAGGGCCTCTGCATTTCCAGTGAAGCTTGTCTGGGAGATTTCGCAAACACTTCAGGGCTGAAATCTAACAACAGGCTGTTTCCCAACACTTTGCAGCCCTCCTTCCCTGCTTCCCCCACTGCCTTCACCCCGGACCCTTCTCTGGGCCAGGTTCTGGCTGCCCTGGTGAACCGGCCTCAAGTGCGCTGGATGGGAGGTACAACCAGGTCACCCCGATAGGAACCCACGTGAGGGATGAGCTCCAACCTTTGCAGAACTGTTTCCCATCTCTTCCTGCACCTGGCTGGGAATTTTCCCTGTCAACATTCCCACCACTTCCCTATAGGCTGGCCTTTCTCAGCAGGGATCTGTCTTGGGATGTCACCAGCCTCTTAAGATAGGTGCTGTGCAGTGAAGGTTTGTGTCCTCTCACTCATTCCATGACCTGGATCCCAGCTCTGCACTGCTCTGTTATATCACTGTTCTCATAGTCAGGAGCATGACATGAAGGACAAAGGCAGACCTGTTTCCAAGAGGGCGCTTGAGCTTTATCCAATATCTCATCACCTAGTGTGGGAGAGAATGCTTATGGCTCCCATACCTTTGTGAAGAATGGAAATACAGGTTCATGCACTGTGCAGTGATGAGTGGTAGTGAGTTGGTCAAGATGGACATGTCCCAGACCTTGTGTTTGTTACACACCAGATATCTGTGCTAGCCTCCTGCCTAGACCATAAGCCTACACCTGCTGCAATTGCTCCTCTAGGTTCAGAGTGTATCAGGCAGTGCACACTTCCTGGGGTCACAGCCATGATGTAGGTTGTGCCTGTTTTCTCTTGAAGGTAGACAGATCTGTAGCCCAGTGTGGTTCAGGTGTGACCCACATCCCCCTAAGTGCTGTTGATTTGTGCCATGGCTCTGTTCTGGATTGTGTCCAGGATATGTGTGTGTGTGTGTGTAGGCAATGCAGGTAGGCATGCAGAGCTGCATTCTTCAGCTGTGCCTTTTCCAACCTGTTTTAGTTAGTCTGAGGAGACATTATCCAACCTATTTTATCAAATGATCAAGCCAGGCCCTAAGCTTCATTATCAGCTTTGTTTTCTCTGTCTTCCTAGATATTAGCCAGGTTTTCTACAAGGGAAGATAGATGTAGGTGAAGTGCAGAACATGGTGGGTGGAAGGAAGAAAAACTGATTCTCTCCTATTGGCTTTACAATGAGTCTATATGGAAATTTCAGTACAGGCTGTAGTTTCTGTTAATGAGTTGAGCTCTCACAGACCTATTTAAAAGGAAAAGAAGCAGTTAGTCCTGGAGTATGTATGTCTGGGCTCCACACCTAAATGGGCTACCATTCAGAAAAAGATGCAGCATTTATTATTGCTAGCACATCCAGCAGCTTTGTACCCCTGAGGGCTATCTCTGTGCCAGCCCACAGCAATAGACAGTCCTTCTACAGGGTTTTATGGTTTTGCTGAGTTGGGTACTTGTGGCAATCCTAATAGATGCTGTGTGGGGGTTAGATTCTGTATGTACCTGTGGAAATCGGGCCCTTGGGGAACTCAGTTGTGTGTTGTTGTAGCTGTTGTTTAAAGTGGAAAGCCTGTGTTACTGCAAAGTGCTTGGAGAATTTTACCTTGTCTAATGTGACTGTGGATGTGCTCATTACCCATAGAAATCTCTGCCTGTTCACATAATAGAAAAGTGATCTCTGGAGCTCACTGCTGTAAGACAAAACAATTCATCTGTCTGGACAATAGCACTGTAAAAATCAAACTGCATAAAAAAACCTCTGTAAGGGACATAAAGTCAATAAAGCCTAATCTGATCAGGAAGAAACCCTCTTACATGCAGGCTCCCCACTGCTGCCAACTGCTGCTGAGCCATGCAAGTCTCTGATCTTGGGGCCATGACTGCCCCTGAGAGAAATCTTCTGCTCTTCTGTCCATGACCACTGTGAGGAGACCAGAGGGTTTCTAGAAGACCACATAGAGCATGACATTTCTTCTCTGGTGGCTCAATCTCACCAGAAATTGGCTGCAATGTAGTAGCAACCTAGGCTCCTACCTGCGCCTTTTGTTGAGGTTGCTCCAGGGCTGAGCACAGACTTACAGTGATCTGTAAGAAAGCAAAAGGCTTAATGAGGATCTCACAAGAAGAGCTGGAAGTAGAGGGAATGAAGAAGGTAGATCTCTACAAGGCAACATCAAACTCATGTCACAGCCGACATGGTAGGTTAGAGAGGTGTGAGCTGGTGGTTTGGAGGACACAGTCACGTGAGGCTCTCGCTCTTGGCTCTAATGTTCTGCAAGTGAAATGGTAGCCTTCCTAGGATCTCATGTCTGCCACGTGTTTCACTGTCCCACTGGTGGGACAGCAGCAAAGACAAAGTGCAGTAGGATGTCAGGGCTAATTTCAGCCACTTTACTGAAATGCCTGAGTGTCTCCACCTTCCCCGTGAGCCTGTCTCCGCTTTGAACGCAGGGACCACTTAATCACCTTCGTTAGACTGCTGCAGACAAACACAGTGAAGCCAGGCCAGGAAGGGGAAAAAAGTTTGATCAAGACAAATGAAAGAATCAGATTCCCAGGTCTTGCCTCCAACCAGTAGCTTTGTTGTGCAACAGGGAGGATTTTTAAAGTCAAAATCATTGCCAAATCCAGGTTGAACTGAAGGAATCAGGATAAAAAAAAAAAAAAAGAGGAAAACTCCAGGCATACTTAAATGTTTTGTTTGAGCATTTTCTAAGTCAAGTAAGTTTTTATTTCAAAACATAACTCTTGCTCTGAAATAGTCTTTGTTATTTGTATGTCTTGGAGGAAAAGGTCAAACTTGAACTGCAGCAGATAATCCAAACCAAAATGTTTCCTTCTACTTTCAAAAAAATAAAAAAAGTATTTTCTCTTTTTGTCTTTTTTTTTTTTCTTCATGGCTCTTTTCTTGTTTTCCAGAATTTTAATTCACTCATTGAACAATCCCTCCTCAGACTCCTCCCAAAACCCCATTGTTTGCAAACTTTCCTCTTTTCCTATCTAAGAATATTCATAACAGTGTGATATGAGACAGTCCTGCTCCGGCTGGCTTCTGTTGGATCAAGTGACCCTTAAGCTCCTATTGTGTTCTGCAGTTTGTAAACTTCTTCAGTTTCCAGTGGCTTCAATTTCAGCTTGTTGGACTGTGTCTTCTCTTTACAACCTCCACATTTGCACGATTGTAGATCCAGGTTACTCACTGTTTGGTTATTTAGCTCATCGGTCACCCAGGCCATCATGGCTTGATGAAGAGTCATCACCCTACTCTACCTGGAGGGTCAGGTCTTCTGGGAATAAAGTCAAAAGCAAGGGGGGGAGGAGGCTTTCTAAACATTGATTGGGTGATGAGTGTTGGCTATTTAACGTCTCTGTCAGCATGTCCCTGCCTTAGGCTCCCCAGTTGTGAAATAAAGCTCCACACCCCTCCGTCCCATTGCTGAGTGCATCAGGAGAAAGGCATGCTGGAGGTGGGCATGCAGGGACACGCATGGAAGGTCTAGGTGGAAATGGCAGCTATGGATTCACACACAGTGCTTGGTCCACATTCCTAGATGTGCTGTTGATGACACACAGGGAACAGGCAGACCCAGGCTTCATAGCCTGGAGGAAAGTGTTTATGAAAAGTGTTTATGAAACATGTGGCAGCAGAGCCAGGGAAGGCAGAAGGAGTGCACGCGTGCAGCCTGCGCTGGGAATGCTTCAACAGGTTGTGGCACTGTCTTGGAAGGAGTGTAAAGAAGAGGAATGAGGTCATTTGCTCGGTCTGTGCAGATGGGAGGAATTCTTGGGAATTCACTTTAGGGCAAGCGAGACACTGTTCCTCTGCCACCCCCTTTTGTCTGTCTAAATACTCTGATGCCGTAGGCCAAAATCAGCTCCTGCTAGTCAAGCACTGCAGGCGGTTGTTTGAGCTCCTTCCCACGCTCCTCCAGAGACATCATGAAGAGATGTGTGTTGCAGTCTCTCACTTGCATTCCTTTGCTATCCCTCAGTGCCCGTTAGCTGCATCTCCTGCCCTTAAACACAGCAGGTATTTGGAGAAGTCTCTGCTGGAACACAGCTTCACTAATCTGCTGGGTAGTGTTTGGTGCAGCGCCCAAGGAATGGAAACCAAAAACATTCATAGTTGAATGCACAAATGGACTTTGGCATGGCAGCAGCACCCAAGCCATAGGGCCCTACTGCAAAGTGATGCCCTGCAGAGGGGAGATTGTGGCCAAGGAGAAGAGTTCACCAAAAACCCCAAGCTGGAGGTGTGTAGGGTGGTGGGTATGGGGAGGCTGGAGCTGAGACCTGATAGATCCACTAGTGTTTTGTGAGCATTTGAGTTGGTTGTGTGAGATGAGGATGTTGGAACTTCGCTGTCATGCAGTATTTGGAACATACTGGGGTAAGAATAGCTGCTCAGAAGAGGTTGGCAGTGTACTGTAATCCAAACCTTATGGTAAGTACCCCAAAAAGCCCTGGGGTTGCCTGAGAGGTGTGTCTCCCCAGCAAACTCTGCTTGATGTGAACTAGTAACAGGAGGATCTGCTGTCCAGTAACTGCATGAGTTGGACAGATTCTTCTTCACACTTTTCACAGCCTTTCCTATGGACAGGTCTGAGGTCTCAGTGCCCTGCCAGCTCAGCACCAAAATAAAGCACTGTGAAAAATAACAGAGCTGCAAACTGAGGCTGACCTCTGAAGATACCACTCCAGAGGTCTCATTTGTTCTCCAGGGTACTATAGGTATGTTCCCCTCTTCATGTCCTTGTGTCTTTGGTTTCCTTCTGCAGGTTACGCCCTTCCCTATGTCCTGTGACCTACAAGGAGAATGTGCTTGCCGGGACCCCAACGCCCAAGAGCACAATCAGAAAGACCTTCGTGGCTTCAGTCTTGGGTAATGCCAAGCGACGTGGAATGGAAGACCACACTGCTCAAGGCAGGCTAGGAGAGACACCACATCCCTTTTGGTATCGTTTTTAACATTTAGCTGCTCAACTGGATGGCATTTCTGCACCAGGGACCCTTAGAATTCAACCAGTCTGCCTTTAATTTCTGTCCAAGGAGAACTCAAAAGTAGGGGTTTATGTATTAATTATATCTTAAATAGTGATGACGAGAAACAACCAACCAAGAGTCAAGAAGATGTTCATATATCAAAACAGCATGCTATGCCCACCTAATTTGAACAGTTCCTATCTAGATTCAAGGCGAGAAACAAGCTATTTATGTACACATATTTATAGAAATAAGTAGAGAAAGAGAGAAAGAGTGAGAGATGATGATCAACGCAAAAACACTTTCCCCTCTCCAGCACTCACAACTCAGACCATTCGTGGAAGAGGCTGTGCTCTTGGAGGACTCCAAGCTGAGCCTTTTCTGATGCTGAATGCCAAGGTATCACATGCTCGGGGCACTGAGGTTGGGGTGGGATCTCCACAGGGCTGTGCCTCTTGGCAAGTGACTTGCCAGATGCCCAGCCGACTTGAGATGTGGGATGCATCTGCTCCTCACAGGAATGCTGCTTCCAGCCAGGGAGCTCAGCAGATTGCAGTGACCTTTCTGTACAGCTCCTCCTTATTCCCCATGCCCTCAGAAAGCCAACACAAAGTCCCCTCGTAGACTGCAAGCTGCAGCTGGGACATTTCTGTGTGGAGATGTTGGAGCCAGGGAGTGGGGAGTCTAAGGACTGGCCTAGAGGAACATGAATGATTGCTTCTGAGGAGCAGAGAGAGTAACTCACGCCCGCACTTGTCATTTGAGCATGTCTGCTGCTGCTACTCCTGCTGCTATGTCCCATACAACTAGTTTCCTTACTGTGTCAGGACAGGGTGAAAAACAACCCCATGCAACCAAACAGTCTGCCTTAAAGCTTATCTACAACCTGCCTTTCAGACCCTCTGGTCTCTTCCTCAGCATTGGGGCAAGAAAACAGGATACCAGCCAGCCAAAAGAGTCTGCTTTCTGGTCTCCACCCAGCCAAGTGGTTCTCTAGACCTCCTCCACCCCTTCTTGTGGTGATCTATGCTTAACCACCTCTGTGTGCTCCTGTTTTCTCAGGAGAGAGGAAGAGGAGGAGGAGGCATGTGCTATGGGGAAAGGACCACAGGAGACAGTATTAGAATTTTGGCCACATTCGTCAGTATTAAGCTGCCAGGGCAGTGGGTCAGACACTTCTGATAGACCAGGAGCTTAGCTGCTTGTAATCATCCAGAAGGAGGGGCATTAGCTACAGCAGACCTCACACTTCCCTGTCATATAGCTCCATCCACCTGTTTCAGCCCAGAGAGGAACATTTTGTGCCAGACCCTTAAGGACTCATTTCTTCATAGGATTCATTACGTAGAGTCACTGAGATGCCCAGGGCATCTGGTGCTGCCACTGCTGCTAGAACTCATCCCATGGAAATCCCAGAGATCTTTCCAATGTGGCTTGGGCTTGTCTTCTGCTGCTTCAGGCTCTTGCTTGGAAGAACACCCATCCAAAAGATCCAAAAGAGTGTCCTTCCAAGTTTTAAGTCTGTCTGTTCCTTGGGACTCCCCTGACTTGTATAAGCTACTAGGTAAAGACAGGTTGGAAATTTTTTTTCCCTGCTCCTGCTTGATTGAACATTTAGGCACTGAAGAAAGGCAGAAGGGGTCATATAGCACTTGGAGATGGATGTAAAAAATGAATAGGAGAGCTAGAAATGGAAAGCTGACAGAGATGTAGGTGTAAGGACCCATGCTCTTGTCACCCACTGTTGGGGCTGTTTTATTGGAATAAATCAGAGATGAATCTCAAGAACTAAAATGTAGAGGCCTGGAGAGGTGATTGTCATGAGAAGGTGAGGAGCTCTCGTGTGAAGCTGCTAGTTATTCCTGGAGAAGGCCTGCCTATGGGAGCTGTGCAGATGACTCTGCTCACATCCCATGGGGGTGTACAGGAAAGGGAGGTGCAGTGGGATCAGCGCTCCCTTGGTGGACTCAGGATGAATGTCCTCCAGTGTAGAGACCACTGGCATAAACTGGGCCTGGGCAAAACTTCCCCTTTTGTCCCCTGCCATCTGATTAACAATGGAAGTAAATAACTGGGCAAAGGTTGCTTCCTTCATGTCCCTTTGTCCTCCCCTTTTTGCTGGCAGTTTGTTCATGTGCCATCCAGCCCACCTAAAGAGCTCACAACCTCAAAAACCTTTCAGACTGCCAACACAACATGTCCTCAATGCCTGAGGGATCCTGGCATGATCTCCTTCTCTAGCCCACCAGGGTTTCCCCTTGGAAGGTAGTCTCAGATCAGGTCCTGCATGCATCCCAATGGCAGCTCAGATTGCAAGAATCCCCTTCTCAGTTACACAGCTCAGCATGGAGGAGATTGTCCCTGTTCTTCCCACCTGGGACACTGCCCAGGAGAGACAGGTCTCTGTAAGCATTATTGCCACTTGCTGCTGTGGGCTCCCAGGAGCTCAGCACCGCTGAGCTCCTCTGCCCAGCCAGGGCCAGCCTTTGCTTGCTGAGTTGGAGTCCTTCTCAGCTTGAAGGAGATGGTGTCCTCTTGCCAGCACAGCCTCACACCTCAGCGTCACTCCTGAGTCCAGTGGTGACCAAACTCCCTTTCCTATGGGCAGACTTCCCACTCTGCTGTTTGATTTTTAATCTAGCTGCATTTTGGCATTCTCAATCTCCTCCAACAGGACTGACAGAACTGGGAGCAGCAGACATTGTGTTCTGAGTCATGTCACATCCAATGACATTTGTTTTCTTCCATTGAGAAAAGGTCACACTGGGGCAAAGCTTTGCCCTCTGTGTTTCAGGTGCTGTCCTGTGCACCCAGAGGGATGTGAAGAAGGGAGCCATTGGACAAGGACACCTGCCCAGCTCTCTCTGCCCTGTGCTCCCACTCTGGGGCAAGGCCAGATGGATGGCCTTGCAGCTTCTACCAGTGTAAACGCATTGAATGCCCAGTGGAGTCCTTAGGAAAGACTCTTCATGACTGTGATGGCCATGAAGGAAGGTGAGTGGGACAGCGCTCACCACCTCCTTCCAAGCCAGTGGTGGAGGTCAACATCAAACAAGAATCAATCATAAAATCATAAAATGGCCTAGGTTGGAAGGGACCTCAGAAATCATTTACTCCAACCCCCCTACTATAGGCAAGGACTCCTCGCAACTAGACTTGGTAGCTCAAGGCCTCATCCAATGTGGTCTTAAACACCTCTAAGGAGGGGACGTCCATGACCTCCCTGGATAACTGATTCCAGATCTCACCACCCTTGTAGAAGTTTGGGGAATAGAAGAGGGTGCTCATGCTGATGAAATTTAGCTGCTCATAAAGTTCAGGTCACATTAGTGCCAAGATCTTTTCTGTTACAGATAGGGAGCCAAGGCTGTACCCTACCTGGGCCCACCAGCCAGCCTTTTGGCTATGGGTGGTGTCCATGGCCAGCGGGAGGAAAAGCTGGAGCAGAAAGCAGTGACTGGTGCATGGTGGGGTGGGAAACTTCTATCAGCTGCTACCCCTCTCCCATCCCCACCCTCTGGCAGACAGGCTGAGCTGGTGTCCTCCTGCTTTTCTTGCATCTTCCGTTGTCCCCTCCAAGCTGAGAAAGGAGGATGGCACCAGAGGACTCTTGGGGTTGGGTTCCAGCTACCTCCCTCCTGGTTTCGGTTTCACTTGGTTGTAACTGTCGGTTTGTTCTAGGTTTTACCTGTGTTTAAAAAAAAAAAAAAAAGAAAAAAAAAGAAAAACAAAACAAAAAAAAAGGAAAAACAGGAAAAGAAAAAAAGAAAAACTTTTTAAATCGAGAGAAAGAAGAAAACTCCATAATGAGCATCAGTTTCTTGCTGCAACTGATTCAAGTGGGGGAAAAAAATTAGCAAGAAGTGAGGTTTTACAGAGAGGAAAAAAGATTTTTTTTTTCTTTTTAAATCATTAAAGAAAATGTATAAAAAAAAAAAAAAAAGAGTAAAGCAAACCCACATAATCCAAATCCAAGAAGAGCAAAGCCTATTTTTGTGTGTCTGAAAGGAAAACACTGATTCTGCCAGCTGAGTAGAGAGCTAGATACTTAAGTGTAGATTTCCCTAGAAGTACCGTGAGGTTTTATAACATTGTCTGGTTTTGTTTTCCTTGTGCTTTGTGGTATGGCCAGGAACTAAGGCTAAGGTGTTTTTTTCCCCCTGGTATATTGGTGTTTAGGGTGGGGAGGGAGGGAGGGTGGAGTTTATTATTTTTTTTTTCCAGATTATTTTTGTAAGTGTGTATTTGTGCTTATTTTTATGTTATCCAACTGTACATACGCATTTAACCAGTATTTCACTGTGCTCCAATTACTGCACTCAGAAGCACTGCACAGTCTGAATCCTGAAGAGCTGCGAGAGACTGGGGATGAGGAGGGGGGAGAGGAGAAAGCTGCTAAGTGAGCAGACAGGTCATTCCCAACAGCAGGAAGCACGGTGCTGACCGGCCCCTTCCCGTGCTCCAGCCCGTTGTTTCCATATGAGGCCAAGCTGGAAGACAGGAAGGGATGGGGTTAAGTCATCCCAGGCTGGGATGCTCAGAGGGGTTTCAGAGCTGATGATTTGGCTTTTGAACTGTTTTGGATGCCATGGAAATTTCCAGCCTTTTGGCAGTGTCTTGCCCGTTCCTGCCATCCCTGGATGTCCCAGTGAGAGCTAATGGGCCTGTTCTTATCACTGGGAGAGGACTGTATGCCTGGCTTAGATATACGCTTGATATCTTCATGTTGTGGTCTCAGTGGTCTAACTGAGCTGATTTACTTTGCCTTTATTCCACATCCTCCCATCCTATGGGGAAAGCCATCCCCTACTTCCAGCTGACCTTGTGTGGAGCCCTGCGTATAGTCCACGTTCCACTGGAGCATCTTGACCACTGAGTTCAGTGGGAGCATGACCAAAACATCAGCAGGAGCAGGTCCAGGTGGCACAAGATGTGTTTCCTTGGAGCTTTGGTCAGACTGGGCAGAGGAGGTTTAGTGTTGGGCTGTTCCTGCCAGCTGGGGAAGTGGTGTTCAACCCCTGGTTGTTTCAGCAGGAGCAAAATGGGGCCCAATGTTTTCTTTGACTCAGTTTGGCAAACTGAATTTTCTCCTTTTCACCTGATCTGCACAGCCAAGATTCATGAAGAGTAATAACTGCTTCCTCTGAGGCCAAAAACTAGAGCTTGGGTTGGCTTCAGGTGTTAAGTGAGGAGTCTTGGTGCTACACATTGGTGGTGTTAGTCCTGTTAGGTGGAGATATGGAGCTAACGAATCCAAGCTGTCTTTGGTTCCCGTTCTGGTTTGGTCTTTGGTTTGTTTTTTTTGTTTGTTTGGGGTTTTTTTGTTTGTTTTGTTTTGTTTGTTGTTTGTTTTTTTTCTTTGTTTGGTGAGGCCACAATTCAGCCACCAGTTTCCATCTTCTGAGTGCAACGAACCAGGGCTTTAATGTAACATTTCACCAGCAATTCAAGAGGGAATTGGAACCGTTGCGGAGTTTGCATTGTATGGCCTCTGTAATTACTTAACCTGTCTGCAGATGATAGGCTGAATTTTGCTCCCATCAAGTCAACAGGGTTGGGTTGTTTTGTTTTTTTTTTTGTTGTTGTTGTCGTTGTTGTCGTTGCTGTTGACTTCACTGGAAGCAGGATTGAGCCGTTCCTATATATATAAATATATATAT